>ML858174.1:15732-26461 GCA_009831015.1 Picea engelmannii
AGTAGTTATGGTTCAAGTAATAGTTAAACATAAAATTTAAAGAGGATACATGAGCCATAGTTCATTGAAAATTCAACATGAATAACTCCAAGCTTGAACGAATTTTAATAATGTGAGCCACGTATAAATACATTGAGATGTGACCTTTGGTTTCATCTTCCAAGAGGTTTGATGACTATTTCTATTCGCCTATAACTCTTCAAATTTCTCCTAAATGAATAATAATAACATTCACAATACACCATAATCCCTAGGATTAGGTATCTAACATTGATATGTATACAACCAAGAAATGAAGGTCTAGGTTATGAATGTCAAACAAACAATGGGTATATCAAGTTTGTAAAAGCAGAAACGTCAAAAAAAGGTGAAATATCTATAGGTGGCAATGCAATGACTCAGATGCAAAAGCAAAGGCAATATTGCAGTCATTGTGGCAGAACAAGACATGTACAAACTAAGTGTTGGAACTTGCATCCTTGCAATATTTGTGGGTTTATCAATCATGATCATCACACATGTTGGCAAAGGCAAATATCAAAATCTCACATACAGGTACAATGTGGTTGAATAGGTGCATGAATGGAAAGAAGTTACTTTTATGTTGAAAGGATTCTATAAGGTAAAATCTTCCAATGTACAACATCTCTTACATAAAAAAAAATCCATGAGTTGGTCTTCAAAAGTTAGTTGTTATTAAGGAGAACTCAAAACAATAATGTCAACTTCCCATTCTTACGAAAGAGTTGTCAATTTATGTTTTGAGTCATCTCTTTGAGTAAATCAAATCATGAGCATTTTCATCTTGTATGGTTCATGGTAATCCAAAAGCCTTTTGTAATGGTTAAGGGTAAACCAATGAAAAATCCATGATGATGTAATGGTTAAGGGTAAGCCAAGGAAAACCATGAATATCATCTATCAATTGAGGGTAACCCATAGAAAACCCATCAGAAGGTTAAGGGTAAGTCAAAATAACCCTTGATATGAAGATGTTGCAGTCTAGATGATTGACTCAAGATCTAGACATTATAAAAAATGGTGTAGCTCATGCATGATACAAGAAGTCGACGACAATTAAAGATGTGGATATAGATTAAAAAGACTAAAGATGATGTAGAGTGCAGAAGACTAAAGATGAAATCATCTTAGACATCCAAATTGAATCACATGTATTCATTAAGGGCGAGTATGAAAAAATAATTCATACTTGTGATATTTAATAATGTAAATCATGCACAAATGAGTACGTACAAAACCAAGAATGAAGAAAAAGAGATAAGTTAGGGATGGCGATCTCATGGGATCACTTAAGAGATTTTGGGAGATTGTTATGGAGATGGTTGAACCATCTTATTATAACATGTTTGTTATGGTCACCTTATGTTATATAAAGGGACCTCATGTACTGTATTAAAGAGAGGGGTGTACGATATGTGAGAAATCAATACAATGTGATATTTCAAGGATATTTGTGTTCTTATGGTGCAATTTTGTGTGTCAATCTAAGTTACACGAAACGGGGAAATGTTTCCAAGTTTCCAAAACCGGGACTGTACGAAACAGGGCCCCAAAAAATGGAAACATCCGGGGAAACGCCGTATATAAAAAAATTAAAAATATATATATGTATATATAGCTTTTTTTAAAATAAGACATTATATTGCAAGAAAAACATAATAATGCAAAAGAAATGCAATAAAAAAATGCAATAATGATGCAAGAAAAACATAGAAAATGCAAAAAAATAATTTATTTGACTGTTTGGGGGCCCCATGGCCCCCTTTTTTTTTCTTGTTTCACCTCAAAGACGCCCGAAACGCCGGCCGTATGGGCTAGTATGGCCAGGAAACGGCGTACCGTACGACGTTTCCAAATCGGGAAACGTTGTACGGTACGGTCGGCGGCGTTTCCTAGCCGTACCGTACCGGTTTTGGGCAGGAAACTGGGGGGAGGGCATTTCCTACAACATAGGTGTCAATGTTTTTGTGGTTGTGCACGTATTCCAAACCTAAGTTGCATAAAACGTGGAAACCTCTACAAGACGAGAACACCTGGAAATGTGACCCCTCCAAAATGGGTACGTTAGGGGATCGTGGTATATTAAAAATATAATATATATATATATATATAATGTCCCCATTTTTGGACATTATTACATTACAATGTGTTATGCCTACAAGAGTAGCCAGATAGGTGTGACAGAGAGTTCAGGAGCTATTGAGGGATTTTATTGGGCCCGACTTGCATCATTCATCATCAGGATCCATTCCGCACAGCTTGGCTTTGGTTCTGTTGCATTCCGACGATTTCCGTAATTTTGAGTTATTATGGGTCATATCTTAATTAAATTCACTAAGAAGGTCACAATGCGCATATTACTTGGAGAAACCTCTTAATGTAATAGCTCATCGGAATAAAGAGGAAGAGCATTACAGAATAAGATGATGAGAAGTGACTTTCAGTGGTCGAAGAAGCCATAAGGATGGATAAATCACTTTTTAGAGGTAAAATGGTTAATTAATTAATTAATTAATTGATTTAATCAAGGAATAATAAAATAAAGTAAAAGTCACTTGGAGGGAAAAGGTCAACAGCGAATTAGGGTTTCAGGAACCTATAAAGGGTAAAGCAACCTAATTCACAATTATGTTATGATTTGATGTTGAGATAGTTTCCAAAGGAGGAGGAAATCGACCCCCTTGTTTTGTGGATTTCTGGAGGAAACCACCACCATTGATCGGTTTCGGTGTTGGGAGACACACCCTAGCCTATTGGGGATACCATCCAGGTATTTCACCGTGCTATTCAGGAGATCCAGTTTGCAGTGATTGCGCAGCTCAGCTAGTGAGGGCGCAAGGGTTAGAGAGGGTTTTGTGAGCTGCACAAGACCAAGGATTATCTTGCAGATTCCTCCCGACCCAGTTGAGAGCTAGCCAGCACTTCTTTTGAGCCACCAGTCATCAGTTTATGACAGTGAAATCTCTCAGTGCGTAGCAGACAGCCACATAGTGCACAACTCTTGAGGAGGGGCATTTGGGGTTCCAGGGGGTATTTCGGATCAGATCCGAGGAAACCCTTCCGAACCATTACAGAGGAGACCAGGACGATCATTTCGAGACATACATCGTCGGATTTTGTCGGTTGGATCACTAGGGCGCACTCACACAGCCTAAGAGGTGCGCAAACCCCTAGGGGGTGACATCCGGAGCTTCAAAGGTCAAATCTACAGTCCGACAGTTGCTAGGAGCAGCCTAGAGGCCAGGGCGCTCAGTTTGGGACAGTTTCCAGTCCGTTCTGTCGAGTATAGCCATCAGGGTGAGTTTTCCAGTATTTGCAGCAGTTGTCGTGAGCTGTCGAAACTGCATTTTGTCAATCTATCCATGCATGCACAGATCTGCTTTCATCATTTGATCACGGGTATTTTATATTAGTTGCTTGTATTCCAATGACTATCCACGAGATCTAGTTGACAATTTCATCTGCTTGCAGCACATTATTGTATTTCCTGTCATTTTCCCTCATAATACATATGAATGAGATGGTGTATGTTCCTTATTCTTTATTCATCATATATTCTGCCTAAACATTAATTGAATGAAACACACATGCAAAAATCACCAAGCATGTTAAAACATTAACTCAAACGCATCTAGAAACCCCCAGAGTATCAGATCAGACAGTGGATTTGACAGCTTAGCAATGTTTCCTAGACTAGTCGAGTTAGGAACATTACAGTGGTATCAGAGTTGGTTTTCCTGCTAGCCTAATGGGAAAATCAGTAAGGAGTTATTTCAGATTGTGTCCACTAAAATTCAGCGGTGATAACTTGCACTTATACCTTCAGTTCCAGTAATAGAGAGGAAAGTTCAGATCAGATAAGGAGGTAGATACATCATTACCAGCTAGTGGATTGATAGGAGCACAAATGGAGCCTACACCCATTAGATGCAGGGAGTTTTGCTACAGTTGCAAAATGCCTTGGGAGCCAGATCACAGATGCAGGGGTAAAGGGAAGGTGCACATTGTTGAGGTGCACTATGAGTCTATGACAGTGAGGATGAGGAAATGCAGAGAATGCAACCATAGATGCCTATTTAGAGCAGTCCGATGAGGCTAGTGACTCTTGCGCATCTGAGGGACAGTTGGATGGACAGGATGATAGCGCATGTCCTTCATCTTCCCCATCAGGCAATGTTGAGGATTCAACACTTCGGCATAGTGGTGACACTTGTGAGGATTCATATGTGTTGGCACTTAGACATGATGAGATTAGGAGGTTGGATGACCTATTTGTGGGTATAGACATGGCTTCCAGGAAGTCATGTATAGAGGATGATGAGCTTCCTATGATGAGCGAGCCACATTTTTCATCTTCTCGGTCACCTATGCTAGCCACGACACATGAGGATATCAGTGGCATTCCTGACATGGTAGAGGAGCCTTGTGTGGGGAATGTACACAAGGGACATATGGATCTGCAGACCCAGGAGGAGAGGTATGGCTTGGAGTTAGTTGACCTTACACATACCTATCAGTATGAGGAGAGTGAGTCACCACTCTTGGAGATTCCATTGATGGACCAGGTTATGGAAACCGACAGCTTGTTGGGACACTTACTCCCAGGATCGATCTATAGTGATGAGGATGCACTCCTTATTGGTCGAGATGACCATAGCACATGTCTGGACACATCTGTATGGGATCCCGGTGCAGATGATATTAGTAGAATGAGTGCACAGGAGGATACAGTTGCCCACATAGGATACAATGCGATTCAGATGGGGGTCGCAATTGGTGATGGTGTACAGTGGCATACAGGAGGACTCAATAGCACAGTGGACAGTGGGTAGTTCAGTACCTTATCTTTTGAGGAGTGTGTTGTTGAGGATTCCATTATTGACACTAGCAGTGAGAGGCATGAGGTAGCACCTCAACGGGGTTGTGATCAGGAGTCACGACACTTGACAAGACAATTGAAAGTCAGTGAGGACATGACCATGGTAGCCACTAGATGCATTGATGATACACACACATTGGTGGCAGGTTATTGTTGGAGGGCCTCAATGGCACAGGATAGTTCAGATAGGGGACTTTCCATTGATGACTTCCATACACTCATGGAGAGAGTGACTGTGATGAGGGCCGACTACCAACAGTTATTGATGGATAGAGATTACCTATTGGAGGTTGGCGAGATGTATCACAGGGCACTGAGGGAGCAGGAGGTTGAGGTGGACCGACTCACTCATGAGTTGGTGAGCACAGGAGGATTCTTGGAAGGCACATACATACAACCCTTCAAAAATCAGAGGCCAGATTAGAGGAGCTCCTTGAGGAGACTAGTCAGAGATCCACTATATCTATCTCAGCAGAGAGTCAGATATATCCTTCAATTACATTGTTAGAGGATATTGGTGGTTTGGTAGAGGAGCACCAGTGGATGGAGGAGCATGAGGAGATGTACTTAGTAGGGCATGGAGATTCCTCTCCCTTGCAGCAGTATACAGATCTGGGAGATNGTCAGATATATCCTTCAATTACATTGTTAGAGGATATTGGTGGTTTGGTAGAGGAGCACCAGTGGATGGAGGAGCATGAGGAGATGTACTTAGTAGGGCATGGAGATTCCTCTCCCTTGCAGCAGTATACAGATCTGGGAGATCACCTTCACCGTAGCAGCAATTGTGTGAGTGATGATGGATGGAGAATGATTGACCCGCAGTTTGTGGAGATACCTATTGTTGTACCCGATGGTTGGTGTTCAGTGATGAGTACAGGCGATTATTTACCATGGGTGTCGGTGGACGAGCTTTTGGTCAAGTCCTTGGGATTGACCAAAGCATATGATACTTTCCTGTCCTACAATTGGTTGCAAATATTTATGATAGCCTTTCTCGATACTTTCATCATTGACAATAGCACAGGGGGAGCTAGATAGTGGCAGGGGACACGGAGAGTTAGTGGGTTGAGACCACCTGACATGAGTGTCTTGATTGCATACAGCAAGATAGGGGTGGATCATCAGGGGCAGAGAGTTGAGGCCCTGGGCGTGATGGAGAGTATCCTAGGCCATGGGACAGAGGATATCTCAGAGGTTGCTACATATTCACACTCTCATTGGGATGAGGGTGGAGGGCTTTCGACAGTTACCAGTAGGGCACATCAGCAGTTAGTGGGGATTGGAAGTGATGAACTTCCAAATTTGACATGGGATCCGGGAGTCCATTTGGTCAATAGTTTGTTTCATCTTATGAGGATCCAAGGGTGGAGGATCCAGTATGGATACTTTGAGTAGACAATCATGATCAAAGTAGAGCAACATCAGCATGATGGTCCCTGTCAGAGACTAGCATGGGACCCTAGGATTACAAGGTTGGGCATTTCATTGACTGATGGAGACGAGCAAACCTTTGTAGGGGGAAGTCAATTTGATTTTCCATAGAGTTTCAGTATTGGGGAGAGCACGTCATTGGCTGGTGATTCGTTGAGGTCATGTAGTACCTCACTATTGCAGCAGCATGTTCATTCGGTGGGGGTCATGTTGGGTTTGGTATGGTCTGGTAGGATAGACTCATTTCAGGTTGAGGCCGTGTGTTATTTGCAGGAGACTCATGGTGTCGATATGTTACAGAACTATACTTCACAGGGCATTGTAGTTCACATCTTGATATGGGATCCAGGAATTGGAGTGCTTGGTAGTTCAGTGTTTGATGGAGTTGAGTTTCGAGTAGAGTGGTTGCTTGGGGAGTTGACTGAGATTCTTTGTCCATTGATCATTCTACTCATCAGGAGCATTTGGGTGTCATGTGTGGTGAGCACTTGGAGAAGCCCCATCTTGAGGGGAGTCAGCTTTGTGTCACACAGGTGGATATGGGACCTCAGTATCATATGCAGATTGATTCAGTTATTGCTTGAGGATAAGCAATATTCCAGCAGGGAGGACTATAATGTCCCCATTTTTGGACATTATTACATTACAATGTGTTATGCCTACCAGAGTAGCCAGATAGGGGTGACAGAGAGTTCAGGAGATATTGAGGGGTTTTATTGGGCCCGACTTGCATTGTTCATCATCAAGATATATTCCGCACAGCTTGGCTTTGGTTCTGTTGCATTCCGACGATTTCCGTAATTTTGAGTTATTATGGGTCACGACTCATATCTTAATTAAATTCACTAAGAAGGTCATAATGGGCATATTACTTGGAGAAACCTCTTAGTGTAATAGTTCATCGAAATCGAGAGGAAGAGCATTGTAGGATAAGATGATGAGAAGTGACTTTCAGTGGTCAAAGAAGCCATAAGGATGGATAATCACTTTTTAGAGGTAAAATGGTTAATTAATTAATTAATTAAGTGATTTAATCAAGGAATAATAAAATAAAGTTAAAGTCACTTGGAGGGAAAAGGTCAACAACGAGGTTTCGGGAAGCTATAAAGGAAGGGTAAAGCAACCTAATTCACAATTATGTTATGATTTGATGTTGAGACAGTTTCCAGAGGAGGAAATCGACCCCCTTGTTGTTTTGTGGACTTCTGGAGGAAACCACCACCATTGATCGGTTTCGGTGTTGAGAGACACACCCTAGCCTATTGGAGATACCATCCAGGTATTTCACCATGCTATTCAGGAGATCCAGTTTGCAGTGATTGCGCAACTCAGCCAGAGAGGGCACAAGGGTTAGAGAGGGTTTTGTGTAGTTGCACGAGACCGAGGATTAT
Source organism: Picea engelmannii (assembly GCA_009831015.1). NCBI lineage: Eukaryota > Viridiplantae > Streptophyta > Pinopsida > Pinales > Pinaceae > Picea > Picea engelmannii. The sequence continues at coordinate 23,458 of ML858174.1, forward strand.
CTTGTAAATTCCTCCCGACCCAGTTGAGAGCTAGCAAGGGGGCTTCTTTTGAGCCACCAATCATCAGTTTTTGATGGTGGAATCTCTCAGAGCGTAGCAGACATCCAGATAGTGCACAACTCTTGAGGAGGGGCATTTGGGGTTCCAGGGGGTATTCCGGATCAGATCCGAGGAAACCCTTCCGACCCATTACATAGGAGACCGAGACGATCATTTCGAGACATACATTGTCAGATTTTGTCGATGGGATCACTAGGGCGCACTCACACAGCCTAGGGGGTGACATCCAAAGCTTCACAGGTCAGATCTTCAGTCGGACAGTTGCCAAGAGCAGCCTAGAGGCCAGGGCACTCAGTTTGGGACAGTTTCCAGTCTATTTTGTCGAGTATAGCCATCAGGGTGATTTTTCTAGTATCTGCAGTAGTTGTCGTGAGCTTTCGGAACTGCATTTTGTCGATCTATCTGTGCATGCACAGATCTGCCTTCATCATCTGATCACATGTATTTTATATCATTTGCGTGTATTCCAGTGACGATCCATGAGATCTAGCTAACGATTTCATCTGCTTTCAGCACATTATTGTATTTCCTGCTATTTTCCCTCACAATACATATGAATGAGATGGTGTTTGTTCCTTATTCTTTATGCATCATATATTCTACCTAAACATTAATTGAATGAGACACACATGTGAAAATCACCAAGCATGTTAAAACATTAACTCAAACGCATCCAGAAACCCCCAGAGTATCAGATCAGACAGTGGATTTGACAGCTTAGCAATGTTTCCTAGACTAGGCGAGTTATGAACATTACAATATATATATATATATATAACACATTATCTTGCAAGAAAATAAGAATGATACACATAAATGACATTTTAGCAGTAAAACCATGTCTATATTAACTCCCATAGATGATTACATGATGCAAAATCCAAAATTAGCCTTTATAGATGAAGCTCTACATCGAAGATTAGCCTTTATACATGAGGCTATATGTGTTGAGAAATAAATAAAACATGAGCTAAAGACAAGTACAATTACATATCCATCTCATCCTCATCTTCATCAACAAAAATAGAACAAGATGCGTGTTCAACGGAACTAGAGTGTGAATTGGAAGAAGAGGCAGCTCCACTTTCGATTGCATCACCACCAATATCAAGAGCAGTAAGAGAGAGTTCCAAATCTGGGCATTCTACATCCACATCCCAATCTCTATGAGGCCCATTTGTATATTTTTCACCCCTATGAGACAAAACGTAGGTTTGAATGCACAAATACAAGATACTCAGCCTTTTGCAATCCCAAACTATTGTGCTTCACGCAATGAATGAAACCATAGGTGCTCCATTTTCTTTCTCCTCATAAGGAACTTGCAACTTGTGATAGAATACCAATGGCAAGGTTTTGCAAATATACACCATTTTCCCCATGACAAAGTCCACCATTTAACTGGGTTCATGCTCCTCTCATCCAAAGATGATATGTCTACAAAATCCTCTAATCCAGCAGCAAAACAAGCAAATTCTTCCCTCGCTTCATTTTGTAAAGAAGCTAGAAACAACCTCTAGAAGGATTTCTTCACTCCATTGGCCACCTCCTTGTCCTTATGTGGGGCCTTCCTCTTCCCATTGCTTTGAGCAATGAATTCTTCATCATAAAATCTTGGATTTATAACATGTGCAAAAGTGTGCAATGGAGTGTTAAAGCCATTCCACCTCGTAACAATAATAGATCTCACATGCTCTGCAAAATCAACATCAACAAAAAGAAGAGTGGGAGCCTCTTGTGTAATAATTTCCACAGTTTTCTCAACCATGGTATCCATGCCATCATAAATCTCTCCCAAGAAAGGTTTGCATGTTTCTGCATCTCGAAGAAACTCAAATGCAGGTAATGTGAACTTGAGCAAGAAATCTATCTTGCTCCACCAATCCTCATCAATTAACACCCTTCGCACCATACTTCCCCTCTCTAAATCTACCTGTCTCCACTCAACCCAAGTCACACCCACCACCATACTCATTAAAGCAGGTTTGACCTCAACAAGGCAGCCAAACATGATGAAGTTTGAGTCATATCTTGTCTCAGCAACTTTGAGCAAGTCCAATTTGAAGTATTCTCGATATATTGCTTGAGACTGGTGGTGATTGGTGATGAATTTTATGATCTCCCTAACCTGCCTTCTGACCTCCATAATCCATGCAGTTCCAGCCTCAATCTCTTCTAAAATCAAATTTAGAATATGGAAATGCAAGGAGTTCAAAATATATGATTGTATCTACCCTCAACAATCAAGCCTGGAGCTTTGCAAAGAGGTGCATTATCTATAATACGTTGGACCATATTTTCTGGCCCTACTTGCTCAATAGCAGCAATGAAATTACTATCTTTTACCTCACCTGAACAATCTTCCGCTTTCAAGAACATTGTTCCTTTTGGAAATGATGCAATGACATTGATCAATGGCCTACGCCTTGTATCAGTCCATCCATCTAAAATAATGGAAACCCCCATGCTACTCCACGGGCTACTAATTGGTCTTAAAACATCCTCGAGAAGTTGCTTCTCTTTCTTGAGAAAAACCCTTCTGAGTTTTTCATAGTTTGGCCCCTTGAAACCTTGAGGGGTTGTGTTAATTGCCCTCACCAAATCCTGTCAATAGGGGGATCGAACCACATTAAAAGGGATATCGCAAGCATAGATGGCCCTTGCCACTCTTGTCTCGGCTTCTTCTCTCCCTTGATTGTTGGGAATTTTCAACAATCTACTATCTTTACTTGTAGTTGGAGGTTTTGATATATTTTCTTCAAGTTGTACCGCCCTCCTCTTCCTTGTTTCATTGATAATCCTTGGCTCATTGCTAGCAACCAAGTGAGTATTGCTACCAATACCAATTTTGCTTCTTTGTTCCTTCAACTTTTGAGCATCATTATGCTCTTTCCCAAATGTGGCCCTCACCTTCGGATTTCTAGTATGTGCACAAACATCAACA
>WSFP011401008.1:0-26460 GCA_009831015.1 Picea engelmannii
CCATTATAAAGAGTATTTATTAGTGGGTGGTGAGGTCGCAATGGGGGGGCATGGATTGGGTTCTTTACCTCGTGGTTCCTCGTCTGTCAGAGGTCGAGGTAGAAAGTCTCGCCTTCTTTTGGCTCAAGATCGGGCCATAATTAATTTGGCCTCGGGTAGGAAATCATCCATCGAATGGGCACTTAGAGAAAAGAAAACCCAATGGGAGGTTACCTCATGGAAATCCTGTCTTTCAATTATCGAGGGTTGGCGAACCCATACAAAAAATCGTCTCTGCAAAGGTTTGTGGACTGTTTATCTTTGGAGGAAATTTTTCTACATGAAACTTTGGGGGTTAGTGAATCAGTGGTGGCAGTATTAGAATCTTTGCTTCTTGGATGGGCTTTTGCTATGGTTGATGCTAGTGGACGCTCAGGGGGATTGACTACTGGTTGGTTATTAAAGAAATGTAATTGTGAGAGTGTTTGGGGTTTTGATTTGGGGATCGGGTTGAATATTTCCTCTGCATATTTGGGTCATTCGATGACTCTTGTAAACATCTATGGACCCTATTTAGACAGGCAGAGATATTGGGAATCTATTGCTAAGTTCTCTTGGTTTTTTGAAAGGTAGGTTATTATTGGTGGAGACTTTAACTTCTCCTCAGGTGCTGCGGAAGTTTGGGGACCTCGATCAATCCTGGATCCACTATACAATTATTTTATAAACTTGTTGGATCAATATGGGCTGATGGACATTGAACCCACAAAAATTAATCCAACGTGGAGAAATATAATGAATGGGGACGTCAGGGTGGCTAAAAGACTAGATCGGTTCTTGATGGTAGAGGGATTGATTGAGTCAATGGAATTGGTCAGACAATGGGTTTCCTCTGGTGGTGAATAAGATCATAGTCAATCGTGTTGGAGCTAAGAGGTAGGGGAAGGAGAGCCCCTAGTCTGTTTAAATATTTTGAGGGCTGGCTAAAGGATCCAAATTATCAAGCTATGGTTAGAGGATTGTGGATCCCTATTGAGCTTGATTATCAAAATCATGTGACTGTCCAGTTTTTGGAAAACTTAAAAAGGATCAAACAAGCAACTATTACTTGGGCTCATGAAAAAGAGGTTAAGGAGGATCAAGAAATGAGACACATTGAAAAATTCCTTCAGAAACTGCAGGAAGGTAATGGGTGGGATTTTATTACTCGTGTTGAAAAGGAGAATTTGGTTATGCTGGAGAAAAGGCGAAGAGTTTTACTGGAGGAAAAGAAGATCTATGGAGGTTAAAGAGTTGTGCTTTATGGCTTTCATGTGGGGATGAGAATACAAAATTCTTTCATGCGTATGCCAAAGGAATGAAAATGACAAATACAATATGGGAATTAAAGAAGGTGGATGGAGAAGTAGTACACACTTTTGAAGGACTGGCTTCCATGGGAATTGAACATTTTCGGGACCTGTTCAAGGACCAGGAGGGGACTTCCATTGCAGAAATTGTTCAAGTAGCCAAGTTATTTCCATGTTTTGTGGAGGAGGAGGACAATAAAAAATTTATGGCAGTGGTCATAGAGAAGGAATTATTGGAAGTCATTCACTCTTTTCAAAAGGGAAAAAGTCATGGGCCCGATGGCTAGCCTATAGAATTTTACCAGGGTTTCTTCGATATGATGGGTCGTGACGTATTGAAGGTGGTGGAAGAATCTCGGGTGAATGTTCATATTCATGATCCTTTAAATTCAACCTTTATAGACCTTATACCAAAGACAAATAACTCCTCCTCCTTTGATGATTTTCGACCAATCTCCTTATACAACTGTATTTACAAGATCATATCAAAAGTTATTAGTAGAAGATTAAAATATATTCTTTCTAGAAATATTTCAAGTGAACATTTTGATTTTCTGGCGGGTATACAGATACATGAGGCAATTGGGGTCGCACAAGAAGGTTTGCACAGTATGAAAACCATAAAACTTAAAGGGGTGGTAGTGAAAATAGATCTTTCCAAAGCATATGACAGAGTGAATCGGCTTTATATCAGGATGTTAATGATACACCTTGGTTTTGGGGTAGAATTTACAAATTCGGTGATGGGATGCCTATCAATTGTTTCCTTCTCTATCCTGCTTAATGGCACATCTATCTCCTTTTTTCATGCTGAAAGGGGGTTAAGGCACGGGTGTCCTTTTTTCACCACTACTCTTCCTTCTGGTGGCAGAAGGTCTTAGTCATTTTCTGGAGGAGGAAAAGAACTCAGGTAGTTTCAAAGGAATACAAATTTCTCCGATAATGTTCATCTCCCACTTGCTCATTGTAGATGATATATTAATTTTCTGTGATGGATCGAGGCGAGATACTGATAAATTGTGTAAAGGTCTGACACTTTTTAAAAGGGTTATAGGTATGATGATCAATGATCATAAATCTACCATTAACTTTGCATCGTTGGAAGTAGATTAGATACAATACATTACTTCAAAGCTCCCCTTTCAGGCACTTGAGGTGGATGTGGAGCTGAAATATCTTGGATTTTAGTTAAAGCCAAATGACTGTAGGAAGACAAAATGGATGTGGCTCATTGAAAAATTAGAAAAAAGGCTAAAGGTTTGGAGTCATAAGTTAATTTCAAGGGTTGGGAGGTTGGTACTGATTAAGTCAATATTGGAGGCAATCCCGGTTTATTGGATGTCCTTACCTTGTATCCCAAAATGCATCCTGGAAAAAGCAAGGAAAATATGTTTTTTCTATTTGTGGAGGGGAAACAAGGAAAAGCAGGTGATGTCGTGGGTTCGATGGGAGAGAATTGTGGTTCCAAAGGCCTTAGGGGGATGGGGGTTGAAAAACATATTTCTATTCTCCAAAGCTCTCGCAACTAAGTGTACTTGGAGATTGATCAACACTTCCAACCTATGTAAGAGAGTAGTTTACCATAAATATATTGTGCCTCTATCTATTCTTGATTGGATATGAGACCTAATCAAAATAATTTTTTGTATCTCTACTATTTAGAAAGCAATGATTAAGGATTTTGCCTTGATTGGGAATGGTCTGTCATTGAGGATTGGTTCAGGTAGGATGGGCTGGATTGGATTGGATCCGTGGACAAGAAGTAATCTTGGACATCTATTGAATGTTGGGACTCATTTGTTGCTGTAGCATGGGGGGTATATACACTTAGCACAAGTTGTGGACCCAACCACAACCAATATTTGGCAACAAGGATGGTTGAATGGGCGAGGCTCGGACTTAATGATGATGTTATAACTCATTGGGACATGTATGTACAGGCATTAAAGGTTGCTAATATTCATTTGACTGATAGGGAAGACAAGTTACTCTGGGACGATGATCCAGGAGGGGTTTATACTCCAAAAGCAGGATATATACAACTAAGTGTAGATTTACATCAGCGAGAACAACTATGGTGGTGTAAGAAATTATGGAAACAACACTTCCCGACAAAAGGGAAGATCCTGGTCTGGTCGATCTTGGAGAAAAAAATACCAACTTGGGACAATCTTCAAAAGAGGCAGTTCAATGGTCCGGGATGGTGTACACTTTGCAAAGAACAACTGGAAATGGTGGATCACCTTTTCATGCATTGTGTATTAACCAGGGGGGTTTGGGAAGATTCCCAAACCTTTTCAAATAATCATTGGCGCTGGCAGGGTATTTCCTTTGGTGATGCAATGAAGGATTGGTTGAATGCGATAGGGAACCTTGAATCAAGGGATTTTCCTATCATCATATCTTAGGGGATCTGGATGGCTTAGAACAATGCTATTTTCAAATTTGAGGTCACTACGACAACTAGAGTGGTTTTAATGTCTATTGGTATTCTTGATTACTTCGCTAAATCGGGAGGAGAGGGGGTCAATCTTACCCAAATTGTTATGGAGGAAACTTTTGATAATTCCAGGCCTTGGGGTTACTTTGATGGGGCTGCATCAGAGGATCAAATTTTTTGTAAAGGGGGTGACTATCTATATCTCTTAGCATCACATTACTACCTTATCAAATCGGGTTTGGGGGATGGAACAAATAATTATGCTGAAATAATGGCTCTAAAACTACTTTTATTATTTGTTGTGGACAAGGGTTGTAAAACATTGCAAGTTTTTCATGACTCAATGTTAATCATCAACTGGGAAAAGGGAGTTCAAAGATGTTACATTTCCCGTCTTGTTCCAATTTTGAGGAATTTATGAGAATAATCAATTTTTTTGACTCTATCTCTTTTACTCATCTCTATAGGGAGTAGAATCGGTTGGCAGACAAGCTATCCAAAGAAGCCTCGCAGCTAGAGTATGGTCATTGGCATATTGAAGAACAATCAATAGAGGGAAGCATGGGTTACTATCACAAGCCATTTCATGAAAATCAAACCAATTAAATTCACAATGGTACAATATAATGTTTATATTTTGGTCATTTTGTAAAATTTTTGTATGTATGTTATAGGATTTTCCTACTCTACAATTCATCTTTTGTTGGTAAAAATATTACATCTGGATTCATGGGAGTCCCGGTTATGCAGTTATACGGACCTAACTTTATTGCTGAAAATGCAATTTTGCTTAAAAAACATCGACAATATATGTTTCTCTTTCATTATATGATAATATATACAAGACTATTATATGGCATGTATATATCTGTGAATGTAATTTTGTTATGAACTTAATGGAATTACGAGTTTTTCCGAGGAAAACAATAATAATAATAATAAGGAAATTTATAAGAATTAAAGGAGTAGAATATCTAATATCAACTTGCACACACAAGTTTCCTTTGAAGAGAAGTGGGTCAATGTCATGGACAAATGGAAAGATAATATGCTTAAGTCTCCAAGCTCACACACAAGTGTAGAATGATATGTTTGGAGAGGAAATCCTTATATGCATACATTTTCTACCAATTCATCCATCAAAATATTATTATCTACTTAGTGAACATGACTCCTTACGAGAATGAAGAGTGACTAGGTTGGAGGAGTTGCCCAACTCTTCAACACACTTATATCTAACTGTCTATCTCTCTGTGTGTGTGTGTGTGTGTGTGTTTATTAAATTTGAAAACCCATGGAGGCTTGCATGACTATCATAAATATAAATATTGTGTTCGACATGTAGTACATGTTTCCAATGTAAGAGTGCATATGACACAATGATAAACCAACCATGGAGATAAATATAGTAATCTCCCATATCCGTGTTCACACACAAGGGTGTATTTTTGTAATAGAGGAGGATTCAACCCATTTGTTGCATACTAGTTGTCATAACATAAAGTTTGTATGACCTACTTGGATCTTACTAGTAGCTTGGTGGAGAATCCATGCACCTAGTGGAGACGGGGGCTAGTATGTATGAAGGAGATACAATCCTCATATGCATGCCCATGGATTGTTGAAGGGAGTTATCTGCTTTGGAGGTGGGTCTGCCATGGGATCGTTATTTCCCTTATGGACAATTTCCCATGGTTGGAATGACAATAAGATGTGGGGTAATGGGCGAGGAGGAGGATGGCTCTCCTAGCCTCTTCCCTCCAAAATATCTAGTTAATCAATATTTATGATAAAATTATAACTATTGACCCATGATTAAAAAATATTTGGTTGTGACTACCACAAGCACCCAATGCTTAAAATAAAATCAAATGGAGAGAAGGATCCACTAACTTAATGCATGTGATTGTGCTTAATATTTCACGGTCATCAATTCATTAATTCTAACCCTAGAACTCATTCTACTACCATGACCCTTCATATTATTTCTCACACTAACATATGGATTAAAAAATCACATCTCAAACCTTATGCGTTAGCTTGATTGGTATATGATCTTGTGCAAAATTTCACATAGGTATTGAGGTCAAATCCCATTGAGTCCTTGGGGGTTACAAACTGGTATTTTGGTTGGTGGTTACTACTATCCTACATCGTGAAAACCAGGGAAGAGGGGGGGAATCCATGGGGGGCTAGAAAGGTACCAATGTCCATGGTAATGCTTAATACATGAGTGAGTGAGGGGATATATTTCTCAGGGAAAAGATGGAACAATTCACCTCCATAAAATATTTTCAAAAAAATAGTATCCCCTTATCACAACGAGGCTAACACACCTATATTTACCATTATAGGGAACCATTAACACCATTATATTTGGTTCTCTTCAACAAAAGATCTATGAGTGGGGGGTATCTATTCTTCCAAGTGGCCCAGGATTTGTAGCTAGATCCAACCATTGTTGTGTGTGCTGGCACACATCCATAAGAATGGGAATAAACAATAGCATGTCACTTGGTAGGAATTGAACCTTTGTGGGGTATATATTAGATGCCCACTTTCACCCACTCAACAAACAATTGTTGATGATAATAATAAAATTGAAATAATAATGATCATAATTTCTCACTTGGTTGCAATTCTTTCTTCTCTTTGTTGATGATGTTTTACTATTTTGTAATGGTTTTATAGGGGAAGATTACAGATTCAAAGAGGTTCTATATGTGTGTGTAGGCAATTAGAATTGAGTTGAATCTAAAAAAAATATCCATCAATTTTAATAGCCTCCTAAGGGGATATGAAATGATATTGAAGACTATATTTCCATATTAGAGATTATTTTTAATGGGGGCTTGAATAATTTGGGATTCAATTTAAAGGCAAATGGATATGGTCATGTTGACTAGATCTAGTTATATACAAAAGTGGAAAAGAAAATAATAATTTGGTGTAATAAATGGATTTCATTGGGTGGCAGATTTACTCTAGTCAAATCAGTATTAGAAGCAATATCGATTTACTGTTATTCACTCGCTCACATCTCGATTGGCATATAAAAGAAGAAAATGAATGTTTCAATTTCATTTAGAGAGGAAAAAAGGAAAAGGATGCCATTGCCCGAGTAAGCTGGAAAAGGCTCTCCAAGCCAAAGCTATGGGGTGTATGGGGTTTAAAATATAAAGGTATTTGTTTAGGATTTAGCAACCAAGACCATTTAGAGGATTATAAAGAGGAAAGGTTTATGGAAACAAGTTATTAAGAAGAAATATATGGACCCAATGATAGTTAAGGAGTGGATAAGAAGTTCCTAAAGTCATTTTGGAATTCTTCAAGCATCTGGAAAGCAATGGTAATCTCCTTTCCAAACCACAAATCTCCTTTCTATTGGCCCAATTCTCATTCTTTGATCGAGATGCTAGTTCCTTTTGGAAGGATGGATAGAAGTATTTATAAGGGATAGGTATCAGAGGACATTTAGCAGGAGAATGGGAGCCCCATGCCCTCCTATTATCTAGTGGGAACATAGAGCTACATCTCAAGGATAATGAATTGGTTCGGTTAAAAAATATGAGACCGGTTCTTATATAGTTAAATTAGTTTACTCATATTTATTTTTGGAGGATTTATAGATATTCCCATAGTAGTGGTGGTCGACCATTTGGGAATTGAAAGGGAAACTAAAGTCCAAGTTCCTCTTTTGGATGACACTATCCAATAAATAATTAACATGGGACATATTGCAAAAGAGATATGAGAAAGGACCCAACATCTGTATGCTATGCAAAGAAGTGAGTGAAATCATATATCATCTTGTGGTTGGCTATCGTTACACAATGGAGGTATGGTCTACATTAAAAACCCTCCTTAGAGGTGTTGGAAAATGGATTACCAATTCTATTGCTATAGATTTCAAGAAATGGGTTGAGGATGTTCATGTCAGAGACTATAGAAGCCTCCATATTATTGTAAGTTGGGTTATTTTGAAGGCTAGGAATGAAATTATATTCCAAATGTGTCTCTTTATCCATTACAAGTATTCTTTAGGATTCAATACGATTTTGAGAGTATAAAAGAGAAAGCAAAACCAAATCCTTCTAAGAAGTTGAGAATGGTGGAGTTTGATGATTCCATTGCTTGGGGATATTTCCATGGAACATCCCAAGGAAACCTTAGTAACTTTAGTGCTAGGGGGGCTTTATCTATCCCACTCACATTTTCTCTTCTTATCAATGGGTTTATGTTATGTAACAAACCATTGGATGTAATTGCAATCATTGGATTTGCTTATCAAGGGTGGCTATGATCATGTGATTAGAAATATTATAGATCATAGGAGATTCAAAACTTATTGTTGACTGGATGTTTGGCATAATCCCCTTTCAAAATATAGGTTTGCAAGATTTAATGGAACAAGTTCATGCATGGAGAGACCATTTGGTTTATGTCTCTTTCAAGCACATATATTGTGAGCACAACACTATGGTAGATTCTCAACCAAAACTTGGAGTTGCAACATAGTATGAAATTCTGAACCTATTGGTGTCTAAAGATGGGGTGATTATAGTGCATCCAACATGTTTTTTGTTATGACTTATATATCTATTGAAGCTACTGTTAATTGAGTTTTCTAAAGTTTATTTCTAAATACTGGTTTTTTTGTGAGGATATGAATATGTAATAAGTAGATATAAGGAGGTTTGAGGCGAATAGGCCTCATGACACAGTAAAAAGTAGTTCTTGACAAATATGATAAATCCAAAAAATTAAATAAACATGTTACTTCATAACTTTAAAAGAGTCAATTGGGTTTAGCTTGGGTGGTTGGGAGGGATGATTGTTATCCTCCCCTCCGAGGTTCAATTCCTGCAAGTGACATGCTGAGCTCTAAATGAGTATATTATTGTAATGGCTTTGAGCCATGTCGTCGACTGGCCTTGTGCCCTGAAGATTCTAAGTTTTACCCTGAGTATCATCCTTTAAATGAGGGGAAGTTGTGGGGGGTTTTCCCTGGGATTTGTAACCTAAAACAAATATAAAAAAATAAAGCTCATTGGCTAAGTTACGCACTATACAAATTATTTATACATAGAGTAAAATAATAAGAAAAAATTAATTTCATTTGATAAGTTATGCACTATACAAATTGTCTGTACATATAATAAAATAATATAGAAGATTATACACTAATCTAAAATTATAAATTTACTTACAGTAAACCCACATAGGAGAGGAAATCACAGTCAAGAGGGCAATAACTACATGACTTGAGGAATAATATTAGATCCCGTAATACCTTGGTTTTGAGTCCCTGGATTAATAATGTATTTTGTTTATTTGAAAGGGGCCAGAGTGCCTAGGAAATGTAATACGTTGAACACTTATAGTTTATTTACCCACCTTGATTTTTATTTGGGAAAAGTGGTTACATGATCTTCTTGGGGAAAAGGCCATGTGGTTCTTGATTTTCATGTAAATATATAAACCCCTCTTTTGGATTGTTTGGGGGTTCACTTCTTCATTCATTGTTGCTCATCATTTAGTTCATCATTCATTCATTCTTGTTCTTGGTTTTGACATGGGAACGAATTTTTTGGGGAAAGGAGCCATTGTTTTGTTGGCTGTAGTATTACTAGTGTATTCCATCCATGAATTAGTGCATGTATGCATGAGATGTGTTGGCATGTGCTAAAACTTGTTCACAACTGCGAATCTTGGGAGTCCCAACATGGAGATTCTTGACCAGATGCACTCGATCCTTGGAAAGAAGTGGATAGCCTAAGGGACTGCGTGGTAGTGAAGGGGGTTCATTGTCTCTGGGTGGTGTAGGTTGGAGAGAAGAGAGATGGTGTACTTTAGATTGATGTGTATTGGGAAACTTGTGAGAGCTTGAGTGCTGACTGGTTCGGGAAGTCGAGTGTCACTCTGAAACTCGTCCTTGTGGATTCATAGCCCTGGCTCGGGGGTGACCAACTGTTGAGACTTGTAACAATAATGTCTAAGGTTGGGTGGAACATCCTTGGTCTGTAGCCAGTTGGTGATTGGTTTATTAAAGATAAGTGCTCTATATCATGTGTTTCTCTGCTTGTATATTTATTTATGTTGTGTATTAATTATTATCTTTGAGATATGTATTTTTAATGTGCCTGCTTGATGGTTATTACTGTGCATGGCATGATTAAGCATTCTTTTTAAGTCTAGCATGAATATTGATTATTGCATGTACGATTATTGCATTTCTTTCATGCTTCTTTATTAATTAATTGTTATAAGAATTCAAAATCAGTTCTTGAAGTGCGGTTTTAAGTAGCGTGGCCAACCTGCTGGTGGCTGGGTACTTTATAGATCCAATTTGATGGGGCTATCAACCTTGATAATAGATGAAGAGTTGGGGTGTGGGGTTAAAGAGAGCAGGTTGACATTTATAAAATAATGTCTTAGTAGGTCTTCGATGTTGCAATATTTCACAATAATCAATAGGATGAGTGTTTCTTTTATGAAAGCTAGAATACTAGCCTAGGTATTGGTGTGAAGAGGATGATGATTTTAGAAATAGGGTGCAATAACATTGAAATGAATGAGAGAATGAATAATACAAGATATTAGTCAGAAAATTTTCTCATAAATTGTCTTAATTATACACTAGCACTATACATTTGAATTTTTATTATACAAGTATTTGTATAGATAGTAGGGAGAGATAAGATCTCACCAAGTCTCTCATGAAATACTAAACAATAATATGAAAAAATGCGTTATGGACTATGTTTATTATATTAAAATTGAAGACCATTCAATCTTAAATGTTGGAGGTTAGAGATTCTTGTGAAGCATGCTAGACATTATCTAGTGATGAGCGTTGGTCTCTAGGTTGAGTGCATCTCTCAGCTAGGCATTCTTGTAGCCTATATCATGATATCATCTTCTCCCTATTTAAGCCTAAGTGTCCCCACTTTCTCCATAAGCTAAGGGAAATTGTTGCACAAAGATTCTTCAGAAATCCATAAAGAAGCTGCCGCTAATTGATATACTCCGTCCACTAAATATTGAGTGTATTATTGACAACAAGTATGTTTGATGAAATGATCAAGCAATGCACCATGTGTCAATGGTTGTTGAAAATGTAGAATGTGATGTTTATGATGGGAGATAGAGATGTCTTCCTCCAAATGAGAGGGTTCATAGAGCTTGAGTCATGAAACTTTAAAGACATTGTAAATGCCCAACTATCTTGGTAGATCAATTTTGAAGGAATTTTCATTCAATTGATGAATGATGGTGTAATTTCCATACAAAATATGATGGAGCTTGTGATCTTGTCACTACTTGAAGCATTAGTTTCTCAAATAGAGCCACACCTGATCACCAACCTGAAATGAAGAAGGTAACTGATGGCTATCATGGAAAGCCTTGTATTTAGCTTGGGACTATTGTAAGGAAGTGTGAAATTGATGATATATATTTTCTATATGCTGAACAAAGGAGAAATCCTATTGCTACTCAAAACCTTGATGGGAATACAATGATAGAGGTAAGGTGATGAGTAATTCATAAGGGGTGAGAGGTTGGAATCCATGACAAACTTCAAATAGAGAATCTTTAGTGGATGAATGGGTTTCTCAATTGTTTGTGTTGGATGATATGCAGATAAGTATCCCATTGTTTTTTGCCACTAGACTAGTGTAGAGAGCATGGAATAAGGTGTGGTTGATGAATTTAGTTTGGTTATGTTTGAGGATGGAAGGCTATAAATAACTAGTAGCTAAGTAGTTCCAAAAGATTTCTCCAAAAGTGGATAATAAAGCATGAGTCGTGGTCAGATATGATAGCGAGTGGGAGGCCAAAATATGTCCAAACATGCTGAAAAAATAATGCAGCAGTTTGGGAAACATTGATAGTTTCCGTGCAAGGGATAAATATGACCATCTTGGAAACGCGATAAACAATGCCAAAAATAAATTCATGCTATTGGAATGTGGGAAGAATCCTCTAAATAAATCCATGGAGATGGATTCTTAGGTGACATAAGGGAAACGAGGAGTTTGATAGAAACTGAGTTTGTGATTGGTAGGTTTAGCATAATTACATGAAACACATTGGTAGATAAATTCATATAGATATTTGCACATGAATGACCAATAAAAGGAGCATTGTAGGTGATAGAGGGTTTTTTGAGTGCCAATATGCCCTCCATATGCTCAGGAATGGGATTCCTTGAGGAGTATCAATCTATCTAGTGGATGGGGCACACATAATTGGTTTAATTTGTAGAGCCAACCATCATGGAGATGGTAGTTTAAGAAGGATTTTTGGTTAATAGTGGTAGGTTTCTACAAAGCATGGATCATTGAGCTAAAGAAATGGTCGTAAGCTACACAATAGAAATTCATCATGTGCAAGGATTGAGCTGGGGGGTGACTAAGAAAATCTACCATTTTATTGGTATTTCCTTTCTTGCATTTGATGAGCAAATGAAATTATTGGATATAGAAAAACCATTTGAGATGGTGTTGTTCTTGCAATTTCATCTAAGAATTTGATAAACTAAGAGGATGATGATAAGCGTGCAATATGGTCTCCTTACCAAGAATGTAATTCCTACATTTTTTGGGTGCTTGGATGATCCAGGTGGATATTGGTGGCCACCAACCTATTCCACTGGCTTGAAAAACAGTTTTCCACCTTGGCAGTTTTTCGACAGTTTTCTGGGTTCCAAACTTACGGGGCTGTTTTGAGGCCCTAAACGACGTGATTTGGGGATTTGGGGCCAAGGGGACTCTTATAGATAGTACCTTGGGCCAGTTGAAAATTATTCTTCTCGGTTAGACCTTTCCAACAGACTATCGTGCGCCTAAAATGGAGATTGTATGCAAAAGTTACGACCACGGGAAGTTGATGTACTAACTTACCCAAACAGGGGCCACATGACTTTTGGCGCTTCATCTCCTACGGTTAGGTTTTTGGATGTCTAGGGTTTTTGACATTTCTGTTTATTATAAAAGGACTTCAGAGCCTCATTGTAACCATCTTCTTGCGAATGAGTGCAACCGTCACATCTCTTCTGAGAGATAAGCCGCCACCATTCCAACAAGCTTGTTTTCCATTGCATTTTATAGTTTCAGCTTATTTCCTTATTGAATAGAAAACCAGTTTTATTGTATCTCTGATATTTTGTGTTAAGAATATTTTAATAATTTGTATTCAGTTCGTTCTTCTCATAAAATCCAGATCAATGGCATCAGAGCGGTATGCTCCTTGTCGTCTTAATGCATGTCCCCAACGAGGTCAGGGTACATGGAATTGTGTCTCAAGATTGTTTCTCTTGAGGAAAAAAGATCTCGCACGCCCAAGCTACCTCTCATGGCAGGAGAAAATAAAGATGATGGGACAGGAGATCCTTTCAAAATGTTGCTTGAGGAAGCCCTCACGCAACATAGGAACGAGATGGTGGATATTTTTGCGCAAATCCTTCAGAGGCTACCAATAGGCAACACATCTTCCTCGAGCGGAGGCGCCACCCCTTTCAAGGTACAAATCAACTTCGATATTCCTATATTTGAAGGTCATATAGACGCAAATGCTATATACAAGTGGTTGAATCTACTAGAAGGCTATTTTTTTGTCCATAACTTTTTGAATAGATAAAAGATTACTTTTGCGCTCCTCAAAGTCGTTACCCATCTCAAAGATTGGTGGGAAAATTTCTATGAGCAAAAGGAAACAGAGGAACCCTCATTATTTACAGTCACGACCACCTGGGAATCCTTCAAGGATGTTATTAAGGAACAGTACTACCATGTCAGAAGTTATGATGACTTGTATACCAAATGGACCACATTGCGCCAAGAAAGAGACCAAACAGTGCCAGAGTTCACAAATATCTTCCATACCTTGCGCACCAAGCTGGGTATCAAAGATTCAGAGTGACATCTAGTGCTCAAGTATCGTGGTTCTCTGCATAGATACATCTAGAGCGAAATTGAATTTCTGGACATCTTGTCCTTGGGCGTGGCCTACCGATATGCCGTCAAAATCGAGTAGAAGCTCAAACAAAAGACGTGAGAATTTGGGCCTGGGAACCCCTCATAGAAAAAGCCAGGAAAGGGCGGCCCCAACCCATAGAACAAATGACAGAGAAAATATGGACAATATCAGGACAACCAGTCCAAGCCCCAGGCAAAGGAGGACACCAGAAAGACAAAGAAAGATACTGGGAAGTGGTGCAACTTCCATAAGAGCCCTTGGCATAACACTGTTGACTGTCGCTCAAAGCAGTCACTGGTGGCCGAAGTTAAAGCCTATGAATCAGATGTGGGTTCTGACTCTGATTCAGAACTAGAAAGGGGAAAACATATCATTGACGCGGAACCCAGTGCCACTGTTGCTACCACCAAGCTCCAACTTGGTGAACCAGATGAGCCAGAAGAAGGAGAGCGCCTCTTCCATTCATAGATGTGGGTAAAAGGCACCCCGCTGCACTTCATCGTTGATAGCGGTAGCCAGAAGAATCTCATCTCAACAAAGGTCATCAAGCAGTTGGCTCTGCCGACAACTCTACACCCACAACCCTACACCATTGGATGGCCCCGCCAAGGAAGTGATCTCCGCGTCAGCCAACAATGTCAACTGTCATATGACATCAAGCCCTTCAAAGATGAGGTATTGCGTGATGTTGCTCCTCTCGAAGTTTGTAATTTTTTTTTGGGCCAACCTTATTTATGGAAACGTCATGATGTATATGAGCCTAGGCCTCGTAGTGTTATTATTACTTTGAACAAGAAATTGTATAGGATACCCGAGGCAGTCCCTCCTAGTGCTATTTCCTTGATCTCTGCCAAGCAATGCAGAAAGGTCATCTCTCAGACCAGGAAATTTGTCTTCTTCGTGATTCACTCTTAGAGTGAGTGAACGATCGCAGCCACATCGAGGGCCTCCACGACCGATCTCTCCACACAACAAAAGAAAGTGGATAAGGTCGTGGAAGAATACTTAGATATCTTCTCCTCTCCTACTGGGGTACCTCTGCACTGCCAGGTCAGACATCCCATCGATATGTCCCCAGGCGCACTGCTACTCAATGGGCTAGTCTATCATCGCTCTCTGTTAGATAACGAGGAGATCAAGAGGAAAATCCAAGAACTGCTCCACAAGGGGCACATCCGTCCTAACTCATATCCTCGTGGGAGCCCAATCGTGCTGGTGCAGAAGAAAGACGGGACCTGGCAACTCTGCATTGATTACTATGCCCTGAATAAAATCACAGTCTGAAACCGATACCTGATTCCCCGAATCAACGACCTCCTTGATCAACTCACGGGGGACAAATAATTCAGTAAGATTGATCCAAAGTCTGGCTACCACCAGGTCCCAATAGAATAAATAGATGTATGGAAGACTACCTTCAAGTCAAAAGAGGGTCTTTTTGAATGGTTGGTCATGCCCTTTCGTTTGACAAATGCTCCAACAACTTTTATGAGGATGATGGATGATATCCTACGACCTTTCACCAATAGTTTTGTAGTGGTGTATCTGGATGACATCCTCATCTACAACAAGATTTGGGCAGAACACTTGCAGCATATTCAACAGGTTTTGCACACCCCGCGACATCACAAACTATATGCAAACTTGGAAAAATGCTCCTTCGGCATGGACAAGGTCCATTACTTAGGCTACATTGTTGATCACCATGGTGTGCATGTGGATCCATCCAAGATTCAGGTTATCCGTGACTGGCCAACCCCAACCACACTCACTAAACTTTGAAGCTTCTTAGGCCTCGCCAATTTCTATCGCAGGTTCGTGCTGGGATTCTCTCATATCGCATGGGCCCTCAACCAAGTAACTAGGGGTGGTGGTAAGGAAAAATTTGTGTGGGGCCTGTCCCAACAACAAGCCTTCGATGACTTAAAGAATCGTTTGTGCTCATCCTCGATACTTTCATTACTGGGCCTGCAACATCCCTTTGAGATTGAGACATATGCTTCAAACTATGCTATGGGCACCATTCTCACTCAACACGACCACCTCGTGGCATATCATAGTTGTTGGGTATGTGTTATATTCTTTGTACGAGTAGTAGCATCTGCGCTGGACGCACAGGGGGGTTAGAGGGGGGTGCAGGGGGGCGGAGCCCACGGATTTTTTTTTTGCCTCGGGAAACGTGACACCTACCTCGAGAAACGTGTCATGTATTTAGGTGGTTTTTTCGGCACATGGTTTTTGTCGATGGTTTTCTATTTCCGGTTAAGGAATTAGGGTTTTGGACTAATCCAGGTCATTGGGTTAGGTTTTGGATGCCGCTGGCTCCTATATGTATATTGTATTGTAAACAATGTAACACAATGAATGAATATAATATATGCTGGTTTTTCCGGTTTGGGTTTCCAGGGGAAAAATCTCTATGTAATGTTTGTATTTGCCATTGTATCTTTTCTGTTCTTTTCTGAATATCTATTTACAGTAGGCATTCTACAAGGTTAGAATTTACATTTGGTATCAGAGATTTATTGGATTCAAGGGGATGCCTTTGTGGTCAAGGGTTTGGCTCGGGACTGTGATAAGCCTTGTTACAGTGGTAGATCTGCGGTATTGTTTTCCAGGTGAAAAGAAATGGTAGGCAATTCGAAGATGGAGATCTAGAAGTTTAATGGGAAAAGCTTTGAGCTATGGAAGCTCAAGATGGAATATCTTTTGGTGGAAAAAGATCAATGGATCATGGTAGATCCAGGTACTGCACCTACAGGAACTTCTGCAGATGACTGGAAAAAGATGGATCGGAAGGCAAAGAGCACAATTCGACTGTGTCTCTCCAATTCAGTATTACCAAATGTGTCAGAGGAAGCTACAGCCAAGGATTTATGGGAAAAGTTGGGGAAGTTGTATCAGTCTAAGTCCCTGGTAAATAAACTATTCCTAAGAAAGAAGCTGTATAACTTGAGGATGAGAGATGGAGACTCGGTGGCAGAGCATTTGAACGCCTTCAATACTGTGGTAAGTCAGTTAGTATCTGTTGAGATTAAAATTTCAGATGAAGATAAATGTACCAGTTTGTTGTGTTCTTTACCGGACTCGTGGGATAGTATGGTTGTGGACATAGGTAGTAATACAACTTCTTTGAAGTTTGAAGAAGTGGTCTCATCCTTGTTGTCGGAGGAGATGAGACGAAAGAATATGGAAGGACATAACACATACGCATTATTTGCAAGAGGATGTTCCTAGGAAAGAAGTAGATCTAATTTCTCAAGTGGGAGATCTAATTCTAAGGGTAGATATAAATCTCTTGGAAAGTTTGTAAGGGTATGTTGGATGTGTGGAAAAGAAGGGCACTACAAGAAGCAGTGTAGATCCAAAGTTGAGAAAAAGAAGGGATCTGATGAATCTTCTTCTATAGAAGAAAAGACCTCCAAGGAAGAAGGAGGGGATGTCAGTTACTGACTAAAAAGCCAAGAATATTACATTAAATGTTGATCAGATGAATTTCAAGGAAAAACCAAATCTACACAAGTAGGTCACTCATGTCTTACACAGATATGTGACCAAGACTCATGACAATATGTAGGAGATGTGAAGCATAGGGGGATATTTACTTATCCATTATCATTAGGTCTCACTAGATGGTTTCAAGATGTGTTTTGTCAATCTAGTCCAAATATAAATGACTCTTAGCAATGAATATTTCTTTCTCTTGTTATTAAATGAAGAACACACAAAAATGCAAAACTTGGCGTGAATTACATAATCATGTTAAGCATAGGGGGAGATTTACTTACCCATTATCATTAGGTCTCACTAGATGGTTTCAAGACGTGTTTTGTCAATCTAGTCCAAATATAAATGACTCTTAGCAATGCATATTTCTTTCTCTTGTTATTAAATGAACAAGAAAAATGCAAAACTTGGTGTGAATTACATAATCATGTTAATCATTGAGTTTTTGAATGAAATTTTTGTTTGAGGCCTCAACTAAGGGAACATATATCTAGGAATCAAATCCAATATAGGGCCATCCATGCCCAAATTAGTGTGGTTGGATGAAATACATTCCATGTTATTTTCTTTGCATCAACAATCAAAGGTATTGTCTCCTTGGGAAAATTGACATTCGTAAATGCAAGATGTCTAAGGGATTGAGGGAATTCTATCCTTGTACACACAACAAACATACCATACGCATTCACTTGTTGACAAGTGGTGCAATATTATTCAAGGTGTTATAGATCAAAGGATCCCATGGATTTAATTTATAACATGAGAATCCCATCTAATAAGGACATCATTTCATGTGTAGGACTCCTTCAATCAAAGGTATTGTCTCCTTAGGAAACTTGACATTCGTAAATGCAAAGTGTCTAAGGGATTGAGGGAAAATTATCCTTGTACATGCAACAAACATACCATATGCATTCACTTGTTGAGAAGTGGTGCAATGGTATTCAAGGTGTTGTAGATGAAGGGATCCCATGGATTTTATTTATAATATGAGAATCCCATCTAATAAGGACATCATTTCATGTGTAGGACTCCTTCAATATCCTCAATAGTTTGAATAAACTTTATAATCTACTTGCATTATTAAAACCATACAACAAATATTTAACATCATCAAAATATTTAGAATACATTTTATAATTTAGATTCACATTAAATAAAAAACGTAAAACTAATGTTTTTTAGCATCAAGTGCAAAAAGATTGAAAACAACATAACTTATGAAAGAGTTAATATAATTTAACGGTAAACAAGGCATTGTAAGAAACTTTGTAAGATAAACTTTGTAAGAAACTTATGATACTCTAATATTAGATATGTAAAAATGGATTTATAAATTGAATTCCTAAAGATTTGAAATTTTTATAAAACACAAAACATTTGAATTAAAAAGTTGGACAGTTTGAATTTTTTTATGAATTTTTTATAAAATACAAAACGTTTGAAATGACTGTGAGTTGGCCGCGGGGAGCCAACCATGTGGCCAAGCCATGGGCGTGCCCACGGCTTGGCCACATGGCTACCCCCCCATGACCAAGTCACAACCAATTTTAATAAGAGATTATCTATGCACAAAAAAGCAGGGCATTTGAATCTAAGTCCTTAACACCGGAGTGAAAGACAGTAGATTCGGCTCCTAGATGACTGCTTAGGCACAGACTAATCACTTAAATGCTTACTCTATTCTTAATATTTGATTGTTAAATGTCTATATGTCAAATTCCCATTTTTAAGTAAATCCATATTGTTTATAAATTTATTGTTTGTGTGTATAATTTGAACATATAAACAAGTAATTCTTAAATTGTCTTCCTATTTTATTTTTAAATTTATTAAAAAAAAATTACATATATATATTTTAAATATTTTCCATTGTATGTATATTTCACAAATATTCTTTTACAAATTATACGATAGACAGTAATGTACAACAAGGAATTCCAGAATCAACAATCTATAAAATAATATTTATAACTTATGATAATCTAATATTACATATGTAAAAATGGAATTATAAATTGAATTCCTAAAGATTTGAAATTTTTATAAAATAAAAAACGTTTGAAATTAAAACTTGGGCAGTTTGAAATTTTTATGAAATACAAAACGTTTGAAATGATTGTGACTTGGTCGCGGGGGGCCAACCATGTGGCCAAGCCATGGGCGTAGCCATGGCTTGGCCACGAGGTTGGCCCCCGCGGCCAAGTCACAACCAATTTTAATAAGAGATTATCTATGCACAAAAAAACATGGCATTTGAATCTAAGTCTTTAACATCGGAGTGAAAGACAATAGATTCGACTCTTGGCCGACTGTTCAGGCACATACTAATCACTTAAATGCTTACTCTATTCTTAATATTTGATTGTTAAATGTCTATATCAAATTTAAAAACTTAATTGAAATGACTGTGACTTGGTCGCGGGGGGCCAACCATGTGGTCAAGCCATGGGCGTACCCATGGGGTTGGTCCCCGCATCCAAGTCACAACCAATCTTAATAAGAGATTATCTATGCACAGAAAAACAGGGCATTTGAATCTAAGTCTTTAACACCGGAGTGAAAGACAATAGATTCAGCTCCTGGTCGACTACTCAGGCAGAGACTAATCACTTAAATGCTTACTCTATTCTTAATATTTGATTGTTAAATGTCTATATCAAATTTAAAAACTTAATATTTGATTGTTTAATGCCTACATCAATTTAACTAAATCCATATTGTTTATAAATTATTTATTAATGTCTATATCAAATTCCCATTTTCAAGTAATTCCATATTGTTTATAAATTTATTGTTTGTGCATGTATAATTTGAACATATAAACATGTAATTTTTAAATTTTCTTCCTATTTTATTTTTAAATTTATTAAAAAAAATAAAAAATATATGTTTTAAATTTTTTCCATTTTATGTATATAAATACATATTATATTTACAAATTTATTTGTAAATATAAGAACATATTTATATTTTAAGAAATAGAAGAACATATTTATATTTACAAGAAATATAATTTATTAAAAAGATTAAGATGATGTTCGTCGGATAATATTTGAATATAACCGAAAGAGCGAAAAATATTTCTATGCATAAATTTATTTGAATTAAACCACTTAATAAATTATGTGGTCAAGGGATCTAATAGGGACCACTGCCTGAGAGCCTCCCGTGCCTGAGCCGCGTGCCTCCTGGAGCTTGCCCTTGGGGCTTCCCCCTCTGGTGCGTTGCACCAGTCCTGCTAAGACGTCCTAATCCCAATCGCCCAAGGGCCTGCTCTTGTGGTGCATCCTACCCATAGAGTCATTTTCCATTGAAGCCAGATGTGCCCTATTGGAGGCGGGGAGCAACTGCCTCCCCTCACACCCTCTGCCGATGAAGTAGCCTTCAGATGACTATTACTCACCCAAGGAAAGAAGAAAGAAGGAGGAGTCGTTCCAAAGTTTGTTAAAAAACTAGATGAAGTCCCATAAATCGATTTACCCCCAGCCCAACCTATGAGTGTGGCCATTTCTCTTGCAGATTGGGCACTTGTTGGTCAGTTTACAGGGCTCTGGCCATCTCCATGAACAACTAAGAAATGAAGGCCCCTGATATCAAACAACATTACCAGCTATGCAGTCACAAGAGGCTTCTTCCTGTTCGAATTCATTTCCAAAGAAGATCGGGATCTGATCTTTAGGAGTGGGCCTTATTTCATGGGACGACAGGGGCTCTACTTAAATCTTTGGACACCTGACTTCGATCCCGAAGTGGACATGCCAAAGACAGTTCCGATTTGGGTACACCTACCCAACCTCCCAATCCATTGTTGGAACCTTTCCTCTCTGCAAACTATAGGCAACAAACTGGGAAGATACATAGACAAAGTATATCCAAAAGGTCAATACTCCTATGCCCGAATCTGCATAGAAGTTGATATGGAAGTGGGTCTTCCTGAAGCAATCAAGATAATTGTTGGAGAATGGCAGCACTACCAAAAAATGGACTACGAGCAGTTGTCGTTCAAGTGCCGTAGCTGTCATGAATATGGACATTTCTAATAGCAATGCCCAAAAACCCAGATCATGTATAAAGAGAAAGAGTTAGGAGAAGGATGGCAGTAAGTGAAGAGACCCAAGTTAAACCCCAACCCTAAATCCAAAAAGGAAAAGGAAAAACAAGGAGGACAAAAGAATATGGAAAACAATTTTGCAATACTTGGGAGTCAAGAGGTGGAACCTGTAAGAAAAGAAGATACTGCAGAAAAGCAAGACAATTCAGAAGCAGCAAGCCAACAAAACAAAGAAAATACTCTGCAACTAGAACCAGGAGAAATCCATGAATCCCAAATATCAGGGACAGAGGAATAAACATAGGAAGAAGCTGAGGGGGAGGCTGATATTGGTTTAATTCAGAACCCCTCGAAACCAACTACCAGAGGAAGGAAAATGGAAAAGGAAAGAAGAGAAAGGGAGACATATAAAGAAAAACTTCAAGGATCACAACCAACACTGGAAACAATGTTAAACCCAAGAAATACAAGGAACCAAGGGAAACCTTCTCATAGGACACCCTCCAATCCAAAAAGTAGGTCATGAAGATAATCTCCTAGTACTGTAGGGGTCTAGGAAGTCAAAGAAAAAAAGATGCAATGAAGGACCTAATCCTAATCACAAACCCAGATCTACTACTAGTCCATGAGACTAAGCTGGAGGAATATGAATTCCTCCAAACCAGTGCAAGGCTGTGGAAAAAAGGAGCAGGGGTAGCGGTCAATGCCAGAGAAGCCTCATGAGGGATAGGTTCCCTATGGAACTCCTCAACAATCGAATTATTGAAGACACAACATTACACTCATTGGATCCTCACTAACCTTATCCACAAGGAGTCAGGCATTTAGGTAAGCATTTTTAATCTTTATGTCCCTGTACTCCCTGAAGAAAAGAAAGACTGTTGGAATAAATTAAGAGAGTTTCTTAACATGCATCATATTGAGAATATAATTATTGTTAGGGGATCTCAATGTCACTTTATCCCAAGGGGAAAAAAAATGGGGAACCATTGTTAGATATCCCATGCGTGAATGGGTTGAGGACATCATTCTTGATTGGGAATTGGAAGATATAAAACCGTCTAGAGGCAAATACATTTGGTCCAATAAAAGAAATGGCCCAGGCCACATTGTAGCAAGGTTGGATAGATTCATGGTCCAAAGCTCTTTCCTCCTTTTAGGCCTCAACGCTGAGTCAAAGATACTCCCTTTCAGTGCCTCTGACCATAAGCCAATAAGTCTAGAAATCACCAAAGACTCCCCCCTAGGTCTGATTCCTTTTAGATTCATCCCATCTTGGACCCAACATGAGGAGTTCGTTGAGTTGGTCATCAGAGTTTGGAAGGATCCAGTTACAGGGTCGCCCTTCTATGTGTGGGCAGAAAAGCTTCGAAGGTTGAAGAGGGCTCTCAAAATATGGGCCAAAACTTTGAAATCACCTTTGACCAAAAGAGTGGAAGCCCAACAACACCTGGAAATGCACCAGCTAAAAATGAAAGAAAGTAACATCAGCCCACACATGCTGGAAACAAAAAAAGACCTCCATAGGAAGCTCCATATAGCCTATAGGGAGGAAGAATAATACTGGCGTCAAAAATCTCGAAGCCTTTGGCTAAAAGCTGGAGATAAAAATACAAGCTTCTTTCATAAGCAAGCAAAGGCCAGGAAAAATTACAACTCTGTCAAGGAAATTCAATTTCAGAATCAGACTTTCATGGATTTCGAAGGAATCAAGCAAGCTGCCCACCTCCATTTCAAAGGGATTTACACTGAGGACGCCTCCACAGAAATCTAGCATCAAATTCTCAATTTAATCCCTTAAGTTGTCAAACCGAGAGTCAGTCAACAACTCACTATTCCGGTCACCTTGAAAGAAGTGAAAGCAGCCCTGGATAATCTGGCCCCTGATAAAGCTCTAGGGCCTGACAGGTTTACAACCCAATTCCTTCAAGTTTGTTGGCCAATCATAAAGCATGATCTGCATAAAATGGTACTAAAATCAAAAAATTGCCACAAGATTGGTGGAAGCACTAATTCTGTGTTCTTAGCTTTAATTCCTAAAGAAAAAGGAGCCTCTTCCTTTGACAGATTCCGACTAATTTCCTTGTGCAACATTGGCTACAAAATTATCACAAAAGTAATTGCAATCTGACTCAAGGGTATGCTTCCAACAATCATTCCATAGAATCAAGGAGGTTTCATTAAAGGAAGGCACATAAATGACAATATAATTCTGGTTCAAGAAGCGATCCACTCAAGCATGCATCGAGGCGAAAAAGGTATGATTGTGAAACTATATCTAGCAAATGTTTTTGACATAGTAAAGCATGTTTTTTTGTTTCAGGTATTGCAAAAATATGGCTTCAATGATTCTTTCATCCAATGGATTAAGGATTGTATCGGGACTCCTTGGATCGCTCCATTAGTCAATGGAAGAGCAACAAATTTATTTTAGGCAACTAGGGGGGTCATACAAGGATGCTCGTTGTCCCCCCTTCTCTATGCCATTCAAGCCTCAATGCTAAGCTTTCAATTAGAACACTGGCGCTCCCAACAAGAATTAATGGGCATAAAAATTGCAAGGGGAGTCAAAGATATAAACCATGCTCAATTTGCCGAAAATACACTTCTCTTGGGAGGGGCTAGTACCATCATAACTCACAAATTCAAGCAACAACTAGACCTATACAAAGAAGCTTCGTGGAGCCAAATAAACTAGAGGAAGAGTAAAATATTTGGGTGGAATTGCAAGCCAAGGGAAATGATGGAAATGTCTAGAATTTTGGAGATGGAAGGGGAAACTCAATGGGATTCATTTAAATATTTAGGCATCCCTATCTTCAAATGCAAGCCCAAATATTCCCATTGGTCTCCTGTTGTGGACAAAATAAAAACTAGAATTCAAGCGTGGGGAGCCTCCTGGTTAAACTTGGCAGGGAAGTTAGTCCTCCTTAAATCGGTGTTGGCTAGTATTCCATTATATTAAAGCTCTATCTTGTTAGCTCCATCTGGCTGCATAAGATAAATCGAGTCACTTGTAAGAAGATTTCTCTGGAAAGGGGGCCAACAGAATGAAAACAAATTTCCTTTAGTGAGTTGGGGGAAAATAACAAAGCCCTATACAGAAGGAGGTCTTCAGATAAGAGATCTGAGAGCCCAAAATCTGGCACTAGGGGCCAAACTTCTCTGGAATTTGGTCTCTGGCAAACTCACCTAGAGCAAGAACGCTCTGTGGAAGAAATATTACTTAGGAACTAGAAGGAGGTGTCTCAACACAACACAAAAAGTATCAAAGGGATCACCAATTTTCACAATTTGTCAAAAATCCTCGAGGTTCTTCAGTCCCCATCTAACTTGGATACCAGGAAATGGAGAAAACATATGGATTTGGGAGGACTCGATCCTAGGAGAGCCTCCTTTAGATTCCGTTCTGGGCACCAACAATTTAAAGAACTTTCTCCATGCCCAACAGTGTAACACGATTTGGGACATTTCAAAGTGGAATTCAGATGCAAACAACAACTGGAAAGAGTAGAAACTACCAAGAAGTCTGAGCCACCTACACACTGAAGAAATTCGATTACACACGCTCCTCCAGGGGAAATCATTCATCACTGCAAACAAGAAAGACAAAAGGGGATGGGGAAAGCATTTCGGCTCGTACACAATCTCAGAGGGTTACAATTTCACCAAAGCAACATTGAACACGCCCCCCAATCCGGCCTTGTGGAAAGAAGTATGGAATTATAAATCTATTCTGAAAATCAACATGTTCATATGGACACTAGTGCACAACGCCCTTCTCATTGGAGATAATCTCAAAAGAAAGGGATGGGAAGGCCCCACGCGTTGTCCCCTCTGCGTCTCAAATGAGGAAACCATGGCACACATATTGTTGAAATGCTCATTCGTCCGGGAAGTTTGGCATCTGGCATTGGCTCCTTGGACAACTCAAATCATTCTCCCGGATGAGATTTCCAACCTTCTTCTAAACTGGCAGGCTTTATGCCCCTTCTCCCACACGAAGAAAGGCCAATTAAAAAGCTATTGGGGGTTCCTTCCCAAGTTTATTTGCTGGAAAATTTGGTTAAAATGCAATGCCCGAGTCTTCCAAGGGAAAGATGTCAGAGAGAGACAAGTGAGTGCAAAAGACAAAGCAATGATGGGGGACTTTCTGTCGTCCATCAACTTTCCAACAAATAAAGACAAGTTAACTCCCATATAGGAAGAATGGCTGTCAAGCCTTATCCCAAGTTCTTTGAAAGTGTCAACTACTCCTCAACCCTCTACTTACAAGTGGGAAATCAGGTTGGACCCATCAAACTTCACAAACTGGCGCAAATCCCTCCAAATGCATAGTCTTTTCTTTGACAGAGCTTCTAACTGAAACCCTGGTGAGGCTGGCGGAGGAGGGGTGATCATTGACCTCGAGGAAATAAAGGTGCTTTCGTACTCCTGTTGAATCAGCAAGGACACAAACAATATAGTTGAAGCTTTATCCCTCTGGCAAGGTTTATCTCAAGCCCAATTCAAGAACATTACAGACCTCAATGTCTTTGGAGACTCTCGAATCATCATTCAAGCTCTCTCTTGTAAGAACCTGACCAAACATACGAGGCTAAGGCAAATCCTTCAGAAAATTAAACTCCTTATGTCCACCTTTCGTGCCATCCATCTATTCCACATTCTGTGGGAATTAAATGGCAAAGCAGATAAAGAAGCTAACAAAGAAGTACTGCTAAACAAAGGGGTTCTTTTACTAGACGAAATCGAGGGATCAGATAAATTACCCTAATCTAGTGAACAAGAGCCAATACTGAAGTCCCAGTTGAGACTACCCAATGATGACTGGTTGTAATTGTGCCAACAGTTTTCTGTTGTTTTCTTAATATATCTCATATCCGTTCTTGTAAAATAAAAAATAAAAAAATAATGTGATCAAACAATAGACCATAACTATTACCAGTCAATAAAATATTGTCTTTAAAATTAAACTGGACAAAAAAAAATGTGCACATACCAAATCTAAAATCTAAATACTAATTTTAACAAATTTAAAATAAACATAAATATAAACATAAAGATTTCTTCTACCTGTACCAAACTATATAACACATTTATGCACATAATTTTATAACACTTTTATAATCAGAATGTACAAATATTAACAA
>ML858175.1:9208-26459 GCA_009831015.1 Picea engelmannii
TTGTGAGGTTTTCTATTTCTGCTTTGAACTCTTGAAACTTGTTGAATACTTCGTCTTTTGTCTTCAATAGGTATAGCCAAGTCTTTCTTGAATAGTCATCTATGAAGATTACGTAGTAAGAAGATCCTCCTAGAGATTTTACTAGCATCGAACCGCAAACATCTGAGTGTATTAGATCTAGAATCTCCTTAGATCTGTTATTGCTGCTTGGGAATGGTTTCTTGATATTCTTCCCAAGGGCACATCCTTTGCAGATTCCTTCGTGTGTAGACTGCAACTCTGGCATTCCTTCAACCATTCTTTTGAGAAAGGGTAATGCTTGATAATTAATATGAGCGTACCTTTTATGCCAAAGTTCATTAGGGTTGACTTCGTCATGTACAAGAGCTTCTTCATTTTGTTCTAGTGGTCTGTACAAATTTCCTTCATGACTTTCGATAACCCTAGAATTCTCTATGCTGGAGTCTTTATGCCATGATAACACTTTTCCATCAACGAAAGCTATTATGTTTCCCTGGTCTTCTAGGCAAGATATTGATACAAGATTCTTTTCTAAACCAGGTACATATAAAACATTGCTTAAGTGAACATAATTATCTGTTTTCATTTTGATGGCGGCTTGTCCAAATCCTTCCACAGGGTAAGTGGTTTTGTCTCCAAGCTCTACCTTGTACGAGATCTTCTTCTCATTTAGATTCGAGAGTCTGGCTTGATCTCCTGTCATGTGCCTAGAATATCCACTGTCGATTCCACATGTCATCTTTAATTGTTCCAGTAAGTGTTGAGTAATGTAAAAGACTGATTGTTTCACACGTCTTTGGTTGACTGGTAACTGGTCATGCCTTGATCCAAAACTTCAACTTCGTCAGCTCTGTCTTCTGAGAGAGCCAAAAGGTGCGCTGAGTTAGGGTGCATCTGAATATCTTCTTTTTGAGCGAGATGCTCCATCGCAAGGTGTCGGATCTGAGGTTAGGGTTTCTGCAACTGCTTCTGCTAGTAACCCTAGCGACAGTGTCTTTGGAAGCTTCTCCTACTAGTAACCCTAGCGGCAGTTCCTCAGCGAGCTCAATACCCTAGCGGCTATGCTTCCTTCCAGCGTTTAGACTGAATGAAGGAGGTGTGGGCCCATAACCTATTAGAATATGAAGGATTGTGCTCGTTTTACCATTGACAATACCCTTGTCACGCAACCATAGGCCGAAGCCACCCTCCGAGCACCTTGACCTTGACAAAGAAGAATACTGGTAGCAATCAATAGCCATGCAAGGCTAATGCACCAAGCAAGAATAGAAACCAAGCTGATCAGATAGTCCCATCCATAAACTGGCGCAACACCTTCCCCAGAAACTTGCGCACAAAACTACCAACTGCAGTGCGCAAAAACTGCTCTCTGCAATTCTGAGAAGTGTGAATAATGAGAACTGGCACCCTGTATTTATAGTGGTCTGGCAGACTTACTGGGGCCGACTTCTCCTTCTGGGTACTAATTAATTCTCATTAATTATATTTCTGCAGCCGACATCTTGTTTAGGGTTTCCTTTACTTCTTTGCTTCCTTCCGGAATATTCTAATCTCGTCATAGGTCACAATAGAGGTTCATACCTCCCGAAGCTACCATAATATCAACACGTACAACTTTATATTGGCATAGAAATCGAGGAAGAGGTGCATCATTTAATTCAGGTCGTACAATATGGATTTCAATAGTCCGTACGGCTGAGTTTTGGCATAGAAATAGAAGAAGGTACAGCCAACTGACACAGGTCGTACCGTACAGATTTTGACTATTCGTACAGTCGATTTGTTGCACAGAAATCGAGGAGAAATTGTGTGTGATTTCTAGGAGTTTGGCATGGTTTTCAAGGAGGTTGTACAGTCATTTATTACCCAGAATTTTGCTGATGTTGTTGGAACGCATTTTGAGGCCTCTGTACAGCAAGTTAGAGGCACAAATATCGAGGAGCATACCTGTACTTTGGTGCAAGAAATTCTGACACGAAT
The DNA here is from genome assembly GCA_009831015.1 of Picea engelmannii. NCBI lineage: Eukaryota > Viridiplantae > Streptophyta > Pinopsida > Pinales > Pinaceae > Picea > Picea engelmannii. The sequence continues at coordinate 11,210 of ML858175.1, forward strand.
TTTGAGGAGTTTGACTCAGACTTTGTGTGAAGACTTGGCAAGGTTTTCGAGATAAGTTTGTCATTAAATTTCTAAAGATGAATATGTTGTAAAAGAATTTCTTTGAAGCTCACAAATAATGAAAACTCCCTCTCACTGGTTTTCCCCTTGTGGGTTTTTCTAGGGTCATTGTTAGACCAAAAATCACTGTGTTATTTTTCTGAGTTATATGTGCTGCTGATATATTTTATTTCTATGTTAAACGATGTTCGGAATCTTCATGTTTCAGTTCCAAAAATTTATTTTATGCTGAATTTAATTGGCTGTCATAAAACTGGGTTTGGGCATTAAACATTGGCTGAAAAAACAGCGAGACTTGAAACTGGGTGGGGTCTGAAATTTTACATGGTATTAGAGCTAAGTTAAAGAGAAGCAAAAATATTTCAGCAAGTCAGAAAATTGGGACAGCAGTCACTTCACCAGACAAAAATTTGAATTTTTCATTTTCAGCAGAAAGGGGTCAATGGCTACAGGTTTGAGAGTTGAGGACAGACTTGATGGGGCAGAAAACTTTGGTTCTTGGAAGGAGAGGATGATCTTGTCGTTGCAAGAAAATGAGTTGTGGAATATTGTTGAAAATACCACAACACATCCTGTGGTTGTACCCACTAATGCTACTCTTCTTGCAGCATACACTAAGAAGAGTATCAAGGCTAAGAGGATTATTCTTGATGCCATCAAGGACCATTTGATTCTTCACTTGACGAGGAAGACAAATGCCTATGAGATGTGGGAGTCTTTAACGAAGTTGTAGCAGAGTACAAATGAAAACCGGAAGATGGTTTTGAGGGAAAAATTGAAGAGCATTAAAATGACCAAGGCTGAAAATGTAGTCACATATCTTACCAGGTTCAAACAAGTGAGAGATGAGCTTGGAGTTGTGGGGGAGGCCATAGTTGACAGTGAGCTTGTGAGAGCAGCATTGAATGGAGTTTCCAAACAATGGGCTATTTTTGTTGAGGGCATTGTGGCTAGGGAGAAGCTTCCCAATTGGGAACGTCTTTGGGATGACTTTGTTCAGGATGAGACCCGGAGAGGTTATGTACATGACAGTTCATCTACAGGTCATGATGAGGAGAATGTGGCTCTTGCTGCCAACAGCAAGAAGAAATTCAAAAAGGGTCCTAAGGGAGGAAACAAACCGAAGGGTGAAGGGAAGGACATGAGCATAGTCAAGTGCTTTGCATGCCACAAGTTTGGGCACTATGCAGGTCAGTATCCGAACAAGAAGAAGAAACAAACAGCACCTTCAGCAGCGGTGGAAGAGTTTTCCGCCAAGTTTGATAAGCAGTTTTCCTTACTTGTGTGTCTTTCCACGAGGACCACTCATTTAGATATGTGGTACATTGACAGTGGTGCCTCCCGCCACATGACAGGGGTTTGTGAGCACTTGACAGATCTTACTTAGATTGGTGATGTTGAGGTGGTGCTTAGAGATGACCGGATGGCCAAGGCAGTTGATTGTGGGACTGTATCATTTCAGAGGGAGTCTTTGCCTCCCATGTTGTTGAGAGAGGTCTTATATGTTTCGGGCTTGAAGAAGAACTTAGTTTCAATTTCTGCTATTGAGGAGAGGGGCTATGAGGTGTTGTTTTGTGATGGGCAGGTGCTCCTTTTCCCCAAGGGGTCCAGTATCACTTCAACCAAAGTGATTGGGACTAGACATGAGAAGTTGTACAAGCTTATGTTCCAGCCAGTGAGAGCATTATTTCATTCTACCAGCAGCAATGATCTATGTGAGCTATGGCACAGGAGGATGGCACATTTGCACCATGGGGCTTTGAGGGTACTGAGGGAGATTGTGACTGGAGTTCCAGATTTCAGTACAGAGCACCAGGAGTTTTGCAAGGGGTGTTCTTTTGGAAAGTACACCAAGACTACTTTTCCTAGCAGTGACAGTAGAGCAACAAGTATCCTTGATCTTATTCATTCAAATGTATGTGGCCCAATGTCTTCGACATCGTTGACCGGTTGTTTATACTATGTTATAATCATTGATGACTTCTCACGAAAGTCTTGGATTTTCTTCATGAAGACCAAAGGACAGGTCTTCAGTCGGTTCCAAGAGTTCAAAGCTCTTGTGGAGAACCAGACTGGGAAGAAAATCAAAGTTCTAAGGATAGACAATGGGGGTGAGTATACCTCCAAGGAGTTCATGGACTTTTGTGCAGGAGAGGGCATTAGGAGAGAATTGATTGTTCCTTACAACCCACAGCAGAATGGGGTTGTTGAGAGGAACAACGGGACCATAGTTGGGGTTGCGAGAGCTATGCTACATGATCAGGGGCTGCCACTATTTCGTTGGGCTGAGGCATGCTACACTGCAGTTTATCTGCAGAAGATGAGTCCACACAGGGCAGTGGGGAGTATGACTCCTGAGGAGGCTTTTTCTGGGAAGAAGCCTGAGGTGGGGCACTTTCGGATTTTTGGGTGCATCACATATTCACATGTTCCTTCTGAGAAGGAGGACGGAACCTTTAGGAAGTCACGAGGGACAGAGAGGGGTGAGCAGTCTTCACCTCAGATTCAGGTGAGTCCATCGTAGACTACAATGACACAGAGTTCGGGGCCACCAGTTTTGGTGACAACTGGTCCACAGGTGACAGGGCCACAGATGTTAGGATCGTAGGTTATTGGTCCACAGGTTTCAGGATCAGGTACTCCAGAGTCTACTTTAGGATCACAGTCTTAAGGAGATGGGGTTGAGCAGGGAGAGTCCCATCCACGGGACACTACTTCAGAGAGGAGGAAGCCCAAGTGGCTTTAGGATACTTTGAGGGAGGCACAAGGTTCAGTGGGGAATCCCAGGTAGGCAGTGAGGGAGAGTAAACCTCGCGAGAGGTTTTGCAGCTACATTGCGATGGTGAGCAATATTCGGGAGTCTGAGCCTTCCACTTTTGAGGAGGCTACTGGTAGACAGGTTTGGAGAGATGCCATGATGAAAGAGTACAATTCCATCATGAAGAATGATGTTTTGGAAGTTGTTCCTAGACCTGAGGGGAAGTCAGTGGTGACTTCCAGGTGGCTCTATAAACTCAAGCATGTTGCAGATGGTAGCATTGAGAAGTACAAAGCTCTCTTTGTAGCTCGAGGGTTTTCACAGGTTGAGGGAGTTGATTATGATGAGACCTTCGCGCCAGTTGCTAGATATACCTCGATCAGGTTAGTGATTTCCATTGCAGCAAAGATGGATTGGAAGATCCACCAAATGGATGTGAAGACCGCATTTCTGAATGGTCTTATATAGGAGGAGGTGTATATTGAGCAGCCATTGGGCTTTGAGGTTAATGGGAGAGATTCTCATGTGTGTAGACTGAAGAAGGCATTGTATGGGCTGAAACAAGCTCCCAGAGCTTGGTATTCGAGGATTGATGCTTATTTGCAACAGTTGGGCTTTGAGAAGAGTGAGGCGTATCCCAACCTATACTACATTGTGGTTGGAGAGGATCATCTCATTCTCTTGCTATATGTGGATGATCTTTTCATTACAGGGGTAGAGAGACTCATCACTAGCTGCAAGGAGAGCCTTGCTTCAGAGTTTGAGACAACTGATATTGGACCGATGAACTATTTTTTGGGATTGGAGGTTTGGCAGGAGCCTGGACATATCTTCCTGGGACAAGGGAAGTATGCGTGTGATATTCTAAGGAGATTTCAGATGGAGGATTGTAGGCCCATGACCACTCCCATGATTACCAACTGGAAGAAGCTTCATGCTTCTGAGTCACAGTTGGTGGATTCCACTTTATATCGTCAATTGATCGGTTCTTTGATGTATTTGGTCAATACCAGGCCATATATTTGTTTTGTTGTCAACACTCTCAGTTAGTTCATGGTGGAACCTAGGAGAGTGCACTAGTTGGCAACAAAACATGTGCTCAGGTATGTTTGTGGTACGGTAGATTATGGTCTGGACTATCAAAGAGGAGATGGAGTTCGTCTAGTTGGCTATACAAATTCAGATTGGGCAGGATGTGTCAGTGACCGAAAGAGTAATTCAAGGTGTTGTTTCAGATTGGGCTCAACAGTTGTGTCTTGGTTCAGTCGGAAGCAAAAGTCAGTGGCATTGAGTTCTGCAGAGGCTGAGTATATCGCTGCCAGTCAAGCCAGTTGTGAGGCCCTTTGGCTTCGCAAGTTGCTGGTGGGATTTTTTGGTGTGCAGTTGAGGCCTACCTTGATTTACTGTGATAATTAGAGTTGCATTAAACACTCGGAGAATCCAGTATTTCATGACATGTCTAAGCATATCGAGATTTGTTATCACTTCATCCGTGACTATGTTCAGAGAGCAGTGGAGCTCCAGTACATATTTACAAATGAGCAGGTTGCAGACATACTCACCAAAACATTGGGCAAAGGCAAGTTTGTATTTTTCAGGGACAAGCTTGGAGTGGTGAGTAACACTTTCCTCAGTAAAAGGGAGTGTTAAAAATAATTAAAAAGTATCTAGGCAAGTGTTTCTCATCACCTAGGCGCCTAAGGGGTGAGAAAGTGCCTAATGTAGACCCTAGTCATTTAATTTGTGAGAGACAAATTAAAAGGTGATTTTTTGAGACTCAGGGAAAGTGGGTGAATAAAGTGATTTTATCTCCACCGTTGATCTCGTCTAATCTCAACCGTTAGATGAAATGACTCTTGAGATTCCCTCATGAGGTCGATTAGGGTAGGAGGGCGCACCCATTCTTGGGTAGATGAAACATTTTTGAGAGAGCAAGAGAAGAAAATTCGAGTTTGAGAAAGAGGCCATTTTTGCAGAGTTAGGGCATGCATTCCAAGGCTGAAAACTAGCATGCATTTCAAGGCAGAAGATACAACATTAATAGCAGTTCGTACATTACGGATTTCAAGAGTCTATACAGCTTTATATTGGCACAAAAATCGAGGAAGAGGCGGAGCATTTAATTCAGGCCGTACAGTATGAATTTCAATAGTCCGTATGGCTGCGTTTTGGCACAGAAATCGAGGAAGGTACAGCAAGTTGACACAAGCCATACTGTATGGACTTTGACTGTCCGTACAGTCGATTTGCTGCACAGAAATCAAGGAGAATTTCTGTGTGATTTATGGGAGTTTGGCACAGTTTTCAAGGAGGTCATACAGTCATTTATTATCCAGAATTTTGTTGTTGTTGGCATGCATTTCGAGGCATCCGTACAGCAAGTTAGAGGCACAAATATCGAGGATCAGACCAGTACTTTGGTGCAGGAAATTCTAACATGAATTTCGAGGAGTTTGGCTCAGACTTTGTGTGAAGACTTGGCAAGGTTTTCGAGATAAGTTTGTCATTAAATTTCTAAAGATGAATATGTTGTAAAAGAATTTCTCTGAAGCTGACAAATAATAATAACTCCCTCTCTCACTAGTTCTCCCCTTGTGGGTTTTTCCAGGGTCACTGTTAGACCAAAAATCAGTGTTATTTTTCTGAGTTATATGTGTTGCTGATATATTTTATTTCTGCGTTAAACGATGTTCAGAATCCTCATGTTTCAGTTCTAAAAAAATTATTTTATGTTGAGTTTAATTGGTTGTCATAAAACTGGGTTTGGGCATTAAACATTGGCTGAAAAATCAGCGAGACTTGAAACTAGGTGGGGTCTGAATTTTTATAGCCAATACAATGCCAAGACTAAGACCAAACCACCAAGAATAATCTAGGACTAAGCAAGTGCCTCTCTTCTCCTTCTTGCAACTACAGCTTCCTTCAAAAGATGTGCACTAGAAGTGTGGGTGAGTGAGTGGACAAATGAGGCGCCATCCTCACTTATAAATAGTAGTGAGGAGGTGCTAGGGTTATGTCTCTTTACTTAGTAGGGCCGACTTCTTCCAAGAGTGGTTAAAACCACTTTATAAACCATAGAGGCAGGCTTTACAAATACCACCATATAAATATGGTTTGACTAATCCACAAAAGGGAATTTGGTCTTATACAAGACCCGACATGATCAATCCACAAAAGGGGATTTGATCTATAAGAAAATAAATTAGAATATTCTTTGAAGTTACAGTATTTCAACAAAATGGACTGCACTGAAGAAAAGAGGGGTCCAGCTCTCGGTACTCCATGTCTAGGACCTGTGGGCCTCGAGACGTGATCTCCTTAGTTATCCCTAGGGTAGGGGATAACAATGACAAAGCGAAGAATAATAATCATACCAAAGGACCATTCTACTCATATCTTGTCAAAGACCAACCAACAAGATGGTAAATAAATCATCATGTTTTGTGGAACATTATGCATTGTTATAAAAAGGAGCACTTTATGACAGCTTCTAAAATTATATTATACAATTTTCCTTTTATTTTTTGTACTTGTGTTTCTAAATTTATATTATGGAACCACCAAACAACACACAATCCTCATTTAGTTTTGTACTTGCACACACATAAAGTTCCCCTAAGACCTGCAGGTTGACTTACTTTTCTAAGTTAGAAAACATGCAATCTTTTAAGCAGAGAATGAAGGCAAGCATAAGAAAAGATGAAATGCCACAAGACCTAAATATATATCAAAATTCAAATTCACGAGCTCATTATGATTTTAAAAGGTAAAACAAAAACAAAAAAAACACAAGGCCATGAAAAAGCATTGGTGGAAAGAAAATCCACTTGTATGATGGCCTATTTCCCTTGAATTCTCTTGAAAGCCTTCTTGTTAGATGTCATGTGTCTAGATGCTCCATTGTCCACATATCACCCTACACCAAATAAGGTGTTAGTGGATAGGAACGATACCATGAAGAAGACAGCCTCAAGTTTGGATGCCAACTCATCTACTCTAGTTGAAGTCTTTACACTCCCTACAAATTGTTTCTATTTCTTGTTCTTTTCCTTCTTCTTCCCAGGACACTAAGATGCATGGCAGCCCATCTTGTGGCACTTGGAACACTTCACATGACTCTCAAGTCTTTCTTCCCATGCTCTGATGAACATGAATGTTCCTTGTGGCCCTTCTTGGGTTCTCCCTTCTTTCCTACTTTCCTCACCTTATTGACGAGGGCTTGATTTGGGATCTCATTATTTCTGGCTGCCATAGTTGCTCGCTTTGTCTCCTCTTGGATGAAGGCATCCCAAAGATGCCTAAAGGTAGTCATGTGCTCACAGCCATAGACACTCTGCACAAAAGATTCCCAAGGCTCTAAGAACCCATTCAATGTGATAGACACCAACTCCTCATTCTCGACCTTCATCCTGATGGTTGCAAGCTGATCTTTGATCTGGATAATCTTCATCAAATAACCAGTCACTGTGTCTATGTTACTCATGTGTCTATGAGTGAGTTCATTCTTCGATAGCAACTTTTTGGGATACATTCCCACTCTGATACAAAGTGATAAACACTGCATACATCTCATCAATGGACTTCCCTGTGATGTGAAGGTCAAATGGTCCTTCACCAAATCCATAAGGATTCTCTTCACGTTAGAAACACTCTTCTTATGTGCGGCCAACATAGCATTAGTCGGAGCAACAGTAGTCCCTTCTACAATCTCCCAAAGATCCATCGCCTTCAATGACATTTGCAGTGGGCACTTCCAAGATGCAAAGTTGGAAGCACCCTCTAGACAGTCACACTCTCTAAGCCCGAGAGTAGTCATCTTGCAAACTTGGAGCACACTTCAACTAATGGATCAGCCAATGAAATTAAATCAGCAACCTATCATGGGTCAAAACACCCCTCTTGGGCAGAAGTCAGATTCCAATCTCTAGAGCAGAGAGGGCATCACACCCTCAACCCTTCACAGGTGCCGATGCCAATCTCTGGCACTAATCACTCCAATCTCTAGAGTCTTTTGGGCATCACACCCACTAAGATCCTCCGACAGCTCCCTCTCACAGGTAGCAGCCCATTCCATACATAGATCTAGAGAATCTCATCTGCACAGATTTGATACCATGTTGCGAATTTACATCCATGCAATATACAGATCTGCACTCGAATTTTCATTCTACAACTAAAAACAGAAAGATTGAAAAACCAATCAAATCTTCCGATCTGCATTAACAACAGTTCTGAATGGAAAATTCAGAAATGCAAACACTGCATATCAAAATATGAGATCAGCCCTCCAATTACATGAAGCCTAATCTACTCAAACTGCAGCATGAATGTAGAAGACAACAAAGAGAAATTTGGAACAGGAATCTCTATCTCATCATCCACACATAATAAAAATACAATACTGTCCTCAAGGGACTACAATAGCTTCTCACAAGCCTTAGGCACCCTCTCACAATGGCACACATGCAAGAATGAAAATCCTGACTAGAGCATGCACCCTTACCTAGTCAAACTTGACAAGAGGGAAAGATGGTGACAAAATCACTTAATAATAATAGTTTCCAAGGTGATGGCACACATCCCAAGGAATCTCTCCTAGTCGAGTGCCCTGCCATGCCTAGAATAGCTCTTACACATTCTTGCATGAAAGGAATCTGTCATTGCTTTTTAATAGGAATCTGTGATAAAGTTGGCATAACTATGTAAGAGGAATATGTCATAAAACTTAAAAGTGTAAGGAATCTGTCATTGGGGTTAAGGGAACTCTCCCACATGACACGCCCATGCTGCAAGGATTCCCCTCCAACACTCATGCACCCTCCACAAGTGCGCCATTTTCATAGGAGAACCACTCAAAGCAACCAAAAACTAACAAGATCTAAATAATAAATCTAATACATACAGATCAAATATAAAGATAGGATGAAAGCTTGGAATTTGGAAGAGATTCTTCGACATAAATTGCAACTATGAAGTGGGAAAGGTGAAATGCTTCATCTCACATACACATTTTCACTGCATGAATTGCATTCCAAATAATTAAAAGATTGGAAAATCCAGACATGGTATAGAAAAATAAATCAAGAACTATATTCATCAATGAACAGAAGAGTGAAAAGGGAGAAGAAAATAGAATTGACCTAGAAAAACGGCAAGGAGAATACCCATCAAGTCAGCAATTAGACGAGAACTAACCTGCAAAAATAAATCTGTGTGGGTCTTTCCTTCATATAGTCTTACTTCAGCTTGAACTCCCATCGATCTAAGCACACCAGCAAAATTTGTGCTGCAAAAAAAAGGAAAAAACATGATAATGCATTAAAATATTCTAATATTAATACATGATAATTATATGGGAGCTATGCAAAAACTAAGAAATCGGAAACTTGTATGCAGTAAATTAAGATAACAAAAAGCTACATATGGTACTATTCAATTAGCATGTAGCTTTTTCAATTGTGTGACGTATAAATATTAGAAGTCTCTCTGCACTTGTCAAATCCCACTAGCGCGATTGGATTTCGAGGGTTTCGTTTTGTAAGGTGGCCAAGGTTCGAAACTCGCAGTAGTCGGGAGGAGACACCCAAAAAAATCCAGCCATGTTAAGGGTTGGTGTGGCCCAGGCTGGGTGCGATCCCCAGGTGATTTCAATGGCTTATATTCCCTTGGTTCGCAGTTTCTTAGACCACAGGCTAGTCCCGCAGGTAACGGACATGCTAGCAAACAAAAAAAAGAAGTCTCTCTGCACTTCTTATTCACAAGACTCAGACAGATCTCAGCACATATTTTCTTAGGTGTTCTTGTCAAGATTGACAATCTACCATGTGCAAAAACTTACTCGAGTAATCGCAATATATTAACTATGGCATTCATGCTTCATCTTTGACTTGCTCTTTTTGTGAGATGGAGAAGCAGTTCCAACTAAACATGTAGTCTTCAAACAGCAGAAAGTATTATGTTGTGTAAATGAAATTAACTTCAAAAGAATTAGCCCATGTAAGATAAAAGCTGTGTAGTGGCCCGACCCAGCTGGTCCTTAATGGTGGGGTATTACTCAATAAATCCATACAATTTTCTCAATTAAATCAATGATTCAACATGGCTAATCAAATTACACAGCAGAAAATAAGCCCACAATCAATGAATTAACATACATTTTGCGTAAGTAAATTAACCATGACCTTTTTCCAATCACTCCCAACACCACAAGGTCCTACCCATTCTTTTAAAAACCGGTCGAACAGGAACCTAAACCAGCTGATTTGACCATAATTCCAAAGGGACCAACCCTTGAACCAGTTCAGTGACCGGTTCTACACCAAACCAATTGGTTTAGTACGGAACCGATCAGACCAGCCAGTTCAGTTGGTTCGTTTCTGAATAAGCCTAGGCCCACCCATGGCAAAAAAAGCAAAAAATACCTAACCCCCGCCCCCACTGTGACACTCAAATATGTACCACACTTGATACCATTTTTCTATATTCACCTCTACATGACATATACATGAGAAAACTTTACATATTTGGTGTTTAATGGTTTGGATTTACATTCTCGTACATGAATATGTTTATTTTAATTAAATTTTTCATATTTTATGTATTTTTTAGTAAACCGGTTCAAAAATTGATTCATCGGCCGAGATCAGTTTCCGGTTCCGGTTCAGGTCAGACTCTCAACCGGTTTCGAGTCCAGTTCCAATTTTTAAAACATTGTCCTAGAAAAGTTAGCAGCAAACTAGTCTACCCCCCAGCCTTGGATGTTAGAAGTTGTTACAAACTTACACCTCATATTGTATGAAGTTCCACATTGTGTTTGTCATCACATTGATGGAATTTGCAGCTGGTACCCTTTGAGCTTTTTGGATGGATTGGGGGTACACACTCTCTTTATTTGCCTGGAGATGCTACTTCATGGTTGAGTTGGTGTTTTGAGTTGGAGAGGACTCACTTCTCTTTGGTGGATGGTCATGGTTGATGGTCTTCTCATGGTTTTGGATGCTACTTTCATGTTTTTGTTTCATGGATCACTCTCTTGACATATGGATGCTTGCTACTTCATGTGTTATATTCTTATTGGAGCATCTTAATGATCTTGAATGATGGTGATGTCTATAGGAGGGGGTGTTCTACATGGTCCTCTTATGTTGGGCATAATTGATGTTTGATGGAGTTAGTACCTTTCTTAGGTCTCCTTCTCCTATGGTGTTGATGTTGTGTGGTGATGCATGTTGCTTTGGTGGGATTTTCCCAAATAACATAACATTGTAATATTAGACATCACCTAGGTGGGATGTGTATTTGATTATGTCAGTACCCTTGTTGATGTATTATTTCATAAGTTTGAGTTGGAGGGAAGGGTACTACATATATTTCCTTGGTAATCCTACCTTTTCCTAAGGTTGGATGATGTATTTTTGATGTAAGAATCCCTTGGTGGTGGTGCACACTAGGTTCAAGCCTAGGTTGAGCTTTATGTTTTATCATGGTACTATGGTGGGGTTTTGCTAGGGAAAAAATCTTATTTACATGGTGCAACACTTTGATGGACCACACCCCTCATTGGCACACATGTTCATGTCGCTTTAATCATTCAATGACTATTTGGAGGTGGACTATGGTTATATTAGAGCATTAGCCTTTGTGCATACATCCAAAGGTTGATTTAACCATTCAATCGCTAATTTAATCATTAGCCTCACTGGCTTGCTTTCACACATGGATGAGGTTATTTGGAGGTGATTTGGGGTTCTTAATAAAGCACTCCCCTCTTTGGCATAGATTTCAAGGCATATGGAGAATATTGTATTATTCATTCATGAGGAGAGTAACTACCTTTATACACTTGCCTAGGTAGCCTTCCTCTTGTGCACATGGCTTTGGGAAAATCAGTTGATGGATTTGGAAAAAAACACATGGTTTTGGTACATGCATTGATGAGGTTAACCACCATAGGCGCATTCTCCTAGGGCACATCTCTTCAAGGATAATATTTTATATTATTGGTGGTTTGTGTTGAGATTTGGGTACCTTGGAAAGTGGTCCCCTTGTGTTTGTGAGTCTCTAAACACAAAGGGGGAGAATATTACCTTCATTACTTTACTTTATGTTCTAATTTCACTTTGACTTAGGAGTTTAAGTCAAAAGTGAAATATGTCACTTAAGTCATTAAAGTGATATTTAATTCACTTTGTGGGTGAGTTAAAGGACACGAGGAAAACTAAGGAAAGTGGGTTTCCTAAGTGAGATTTTAGGATTAAATCTCACCCATTGATTAGACATGGCTAGATTGGATCTAGGCCATTGATCTTTTAGGTTTGGCCAAAGAGAGGCTAAAGGAGGGAATAGGGCAAAGATGAGATTCATTCTTCACTTGAGAGGAGAGGAGAAGGAGGAGAGCTCTTGGGCGCACATCTTGAGGAGGAGAGGGCACATGAGGTCAAGGGTTTGAGGAGATGCTTAGCTTGAGTGCTAGCTTGCATGGAGGGTCATTCATGGAGGCTTGGGCACCATCTTGAGTAGGGGCGCATTCTTGAAGTGGAGGGGTGCACTTTGTGATAGAAGTGCATCAAGCTTGAGGAGAAGGGCGCACCTTGTTGAGGAGTCTCACTTGTAGAGGATAGGTGCACTCTAGAGGAGAGGAGGGCGCAAGGCAAGTGAGGGTGCATACTACACTTGTGTTTTTGCTAGAGGAGGGGCGCACTTGAGCTTAGTGCGCACCAAGCTATGGAGGGAGGCACTCTCGTGTAAGGGGTGCAAGACCAAGGGCAAAAGCAAAGGCAAAGGGCAAGGATCAAGTTCAAGCAAAGGCAAAGGTACAAGGAAAGAGGACCAAAGGCTAGCAAGGCAAGAGGGGCGCACCAAGGCAAAGGGCGTCTTGCTTCAAGAGGCTAACAGGGACATCTTCAAGGGACCCCAAGGCTTCCAAGAAGGGTTGCTATTATACCAAGTTCACTTGTATATGTTTTCCGTGTTGTACTTTTTTCTTTGAGGCCTTCTATATACATCTACTCCAAACTGGTTTTCCCCATGGGGATTTTTCCAGGGTCATGTTGACCAAAAACATGTGTCAATTTCATGCATGCTTAGAATTGTTAGATCAGCATTTAGAGTTGTAAAGATTGAGAGGAGTGTTATGTGTTTTGAGTATTATTGTATGTGCTAATCATTGGAATGAAAAACACTTGCAAGGGCACCTCAGAAGGACACTTAACCACAAAAATTATCAGCAGAAAGTGACTAAACAGTTTGCTGTCCTAAAAGACAGCAAAGGACAGTTCTGGAAGTTCAAACTTAGAGCTAAAATCTGATCAAAGACAGATCAGTTTTAGCAGCCTGATAGTACCTCGTTTCTCTTCAGTTTGAAGTGGTCCATTGCACATTCTTGGAGGGCACACTCATGTGGAGTCAGCTGAAGATTAATTAATTTATTGTTGTTGACTCCTTCCTTGCACAAGTCTTGAGGAATTGTAACTACCTTGGAGATTATTTATTTATTTATTGAGGTGAATGCACATTGGAAAAAAATCCCATGAGGAATCTTTCTATTTTGAGTTGTTGAAGAACTTTCACTAGCTTTTCTTGTTGAGCACTCCATCTAGTTTGCATCTTGCACACTTATCCATGGCTTGGCTGGAGTGCCCTACTTTGGGATTCGCATGTGTGGAGTGGTTGCACACTTGTTTATGCATCTTGTGGACCACTTAGTATTTTGGGATGGTGGTTATGGAGCACTCTCCTAGGAGAGATTATTTTATTGTTTTCTCACTTATGCATCTTGGAGGGCGCCTTGGAGGAGTTTTCTAGCTATATCATTGAGCACATTCTTCTATGCATGCCTTGGAGGAGTTTTCTAGGTGTACCATTGAGCACATTCTTCTATGTCACGAATATTTCATTGCATTTCGCATGAATGCATCTTGGAGGGGGCACTTTATGTGGACCTTATAGCATCTTGCTCAATATGCCTATTTTAGGTGATGTGCCCTCTCTTGGAGATTTTTATTGTATTTTCCTTTATATTTTTGGATGAGGCGAGCTCTCTTGGAGAGGATGGAGGTCGTGTATTCACTTGATATGGTCAACCATTGATTGAGGATAGTGTTAGATTTAGGGTAAATTTGCAGAACAACAATCTCTTTTAAATTTCAATGATCAAACAACTAGATCTGTAACTCAATCAGAGATAGAACTCATAGTATATAGATCTATGAAGGACAGCAACAACTTAAGAGAAAACTCTGATCACATATGAACTCAGATCTAAAGATAGTACTCAGATCTAATGTAGCAGTGAGAAGATCTGAACATGACAATAGATCTATAAGACTAAAACACAGATTTCAGATCTAACTATTTAGTCTAATCATTTCACCATTGAAAACTTATGTATTCAAAGCATTTCTTCAGATCTACTCAATGCTAGACAGTTCTGTAATAAAAATCAAATCAAATCTAAAAGAGATGAGTAAGATACATACCTGGTACAACAACCTTACCTCTGAAGATAGCACATTAACCACATGAGGTGTAGAACCAGTTTAGTATGCTCAGGCAAAGGTTCAGTTCAATAGATCTATAGTGGATCTCAATGCCAAAGAATGAAGGAACTTTCTTGCCACCCAACAATGAGGCCATAGGGAGAAAACACAAATCAAAAAGGCCCAAACCCTCTCACAGAAAAACCCTTACCCAAGAGACCTTTAGATCTGAAAAACAGGACTGTGTGTAAACCCTTGTTTCAGCAGTGAAGAAACTGAGTCTCCAGCAAATGGCACCCACAGGAAATTACCCTAGCAAAAAGGGGCCGCACAGCAGACATAGAAGAGGGGTATCAAAACCCTTAAGATCTGTGCACAAAACAGAGCCGTTACCTCTAGGGTCTGCACTCAATGGAAGGCTAAGGGTGCCATACTCTTCTTACACTCTGAAACACAAAACCTAAGCCAGCAACAACAAGGAAGGTTGCACTTACACCTGCAGCAAACACACAGTAGGCCACACCTCAAACAGCAGTCAAATGGAAGAGGTCGGATCTGAAAGGAGGCTTCTCACACATCCACAAGAGGAGGCTGGATCTGCAACAGTCACAAAGAGGAGGACACTGCCATGCTAGAGGAGGCCGCAGCTAGAGGCTCAACCACAGCAGAAAGGAGGCAGCAGCATGAAGGCAGAACCAGCAAAACAAGGAAGGCCGCGGCCAAGGCTGTTGGGAGCGCGGAGCGAGAGTGGGAGCGGGAGCGGGAAGTGCATATTTTCAAAAATCTCCGGGAGCGGGAGCATTTCGGGAGCATTTTTTATATAATACATAAAAAATATATATTTTGATGCATATATATATAAAACATACAGAATGTTGAATCAATTGCAAAAAACATGAAAACATAGATATAAGATCATTTAACTAATTGATTAGTGATGAATCGATGATCATTA
>ML858178.1:0-11270 GCA_009831015.1 Picea engelmannii
TTATTTTCCTGCCAATACAAAGGAAAAAGGAGATGCTTCAATAGAAAACAATTGTTGTGTAAGTTTGTTGTAAGAATTTAAACCCTCATCACAGGATCTTTCTCTTTTGACTTGCTCAGAAACCCAACAAAATAATCCCCCCATCACAAACCCAACAAAATAATCCCCCCATCACATGTGGATGATTTCAAAACTTGACAATTTTGCCAATCATCATTAAATGTAATTCCTCTTCAAATTCAAGTCATAACATAATAGTTTTGGGAAGCTTTACATATTCTCTTTGTCACAATATTTAGATGAAAAATAAAGGAGTTTATATATTTATTTCATGGCCTTACACTTGTAATCCAACACGGACAAGAAGTTAAGCATCTGCAAAACAATGTCTGGGTCAAATGGACTCTTTAGGATTGAATCCTCCCTAGATAGAAACCTAATATTTGACCTTTAAAAACTCAAGAAGGTGCCCAAACCAGTGGTGAGTAACTTGGCCAAACTCTATATGTATTATTTACAAATGGAAGATTCCAAGATGTCATCCTTTGTTTATCATATACACAACTCATCTCCAAGACATTATTCTATGCTTCCATTTTTTTTTTATGGAAAACACACCATAAAATCAAAAAGGGTATCTATATGAATGTTATGGATCAACTTTCCTCCAATGCCTATTCTTATCTTTTATAGGTGTGCGCCTACATGATTATAAATTATCTTGAACAACCTTTTTATTTGATACCCAAGTCATGACCACATATGCCATCATAGATTGTATCCAAAATGAAAACCTTGTCTCTAACAAAACAGATAAACAAAATGATTTTTTATGGAACACAATGATTTAGGTGCATGCAAGTTTTGGTCACTATGAAGAAACATTTACAATGATTTACAAATTTCTAAAAGGACAACATAAAACCAGATAAATTCAGCATTGCAATTGAAGCAATGGCGTTGAAACAATCGTATAATATTCTCAGTAACAGGTCAAAGAGGTTCATTACGACATGATGAGAACTAGATTTGAATCTAATGCGAACTTGGGGGACTTCCCTCATAGACATGAACAAACAATATGGGGTAGTATAAAATATGCATGGGGGTGCTTGAAAAAATGTCTTCAAGAAATGTTGTCTCATGGATTGCTATGATTGTTGTATATACCCAAAAAAAAAATGGGTATGCAAATGAAACATCAAAACGTTATTGTGAAATGCAACTAGCTTGTGAACTCTAATGCAACTACAATGGTGGTGGTTCTGTTTGGGCCATTCCACATTCAGGAACTCTACGGAAAAGGTAAATCAAGTCATGGTTTCATGATTAGAACACTATTTGAATTGAATGCTTTTTTTTTTTAGAGATTACTGTCATAGATATGTATGCAAAATTTAGGACCTTAAACTATGCATACTAGATGTTTAGCAATATGTCTAAATTATGTAAGACCATATTTTGTCTCTTTGCATGTGCCAAACTAGGAGTTATGCAACAAGGAAACTAAATCCACGCGTGTATAAATAAAAGAGTATTTAAAGAAGATATATTTGTATGGAACTCAATCATAGACATATCTACTAAATGTGTTAGTTTAGAGGTTGTATACCAATTTTTTGAGAAAATGTCTCTAATGGTGTTATGGAATGTAATAATGCTAAATGTGTTGAGAGTGAACATATTTTTAGCTTGAGTGGTTGGGAGCGGAGGTTCAATTCCCACAAGTTACATGTTGATCTCATAATGAGTATATTATGGTCATGATTTTAAGCCTTATGGTTGACCGACCTTGTTCCCTAAAGAGTATCGTACACAAAAATATGATGTGAATTAATTATCTTGGAAAATTTCTTGATTGAGTTCTTTGGACTTATTGTCATTTGATATCCAAAATGCGCAGATAATTTTGTTGGTTGGAACAAAGCTACAAGTTATAATAACATAGATGGACTTACAAATTCAAGAGACGCATGATGTAGTTCATGGAACTCCCATAGTGTAGCCAACACATGAACTGTTTTTGTTCAGTCACCCTCAACTTGTTTTTTTCTTGATCCTTTTTGAGGTATCAAACAGATTTGCACACCAAAGACTCATTGACAAAGTGTACTTATAAATCTTGTTAACTGAATATTCACGGGAATAGCAATGGTTTGATGGTTACTTAACTTACCTTATGTTTTGTAGAACTCTTTCTAGCTAGCTCTCTTCTTGTGGATATGGGTAAGCACTATGTTCATTTAATAAACAACGAACTCTTGCATGTTAAAAAAATATGTATTTGAGAAAGGATTGGTGTTCCAAGCAATCATATCTCCCCAAATCGTTCAAACGAACAAGTTTCATAGGCTCATAAATATCTGTTCTCTACTACTACATATAATTTTTGTAAGTCCTATGCTCATCACAACTTCAAAAAACCCCCAAAATTTCCCTCTTGATGATATATATGTTGAGAATAGGTGTGAAAATATCCATTGCCATTACTTCTGCCATATTTAAAATCTACATCAAATAATTTCTTTGAGAGTGATCAATTTTTCCGTTGTTTTCTTCAATACCTACATTGACTTCAGATTAGTCTTGATTAGTCCTAGATTCATAAGTTTTATAAAAATAACTTTTGACAAGTGTATCCCTTGCTGCATTATTGGAGTATTTCACAAAATAAGTAAGCATGGGTGTGTCCAATTACATTCAAAGTTAGAAAAAGGCACCTCATGTTAATAGAGCTCTTTGTTCTTGTAGCTACTAGCATACTATCCCTTTGAAAAGGCATATAAAAACCCTGAAGATGACACTATCATACCTCTTAAACTCTTGTTCTTTTCTAGTCATGTCCAACAATCATATGTATTCTGCCAAAAATGTAGAGTATTTAGGGATCGAACCGAGTTTGGCATTTTTTGAGTTGTTTTGAAGGTTGATCCAAGTTTATAGGAAGCTAATTTGTTCTTTTATAGTAGCGATTGTACTTTTATAGTAGTGATTGCAGAGTTTCGTGGGCTTGGAATGAGTCTTGTATTTTTCGAGCTGTTTTGGAGGTTGATCCTAGTTTTAAGGAAGCTCCTTGGCCTAATGTGCCCTTTGAAGCGAAGGGCTTTGTAAAAAGTTTTCTTAACAACGATATGCATAAAATAATGATTTCCTCATAGGGTCTCACTGAGTAGTGCACTTTTAAATACAGCTCCCATTATGTCGTGTTTGTATTTCTAAATATATTGTAATTTAGTATGGACTCTATTAAAATTCTACAATCCAGTCTTGAATTAAATTTTTTGACGATCTCAAGATTGCTTTGGAAATTCTAATCTATCATCTTGTGAGGGAATATCTACATGAATCAAGTCTTCGAAGAGCAACACTAAAGGTACTTATCTTCCATGTTTGAAGAGTTTAATACTAATGTTGTATTTGTAAGTAGTTAAATTTTAAAAAATTTAGAGGTCTAGAGTTTCCATGCCTATTGCCATTATCTACACTATATAGCCCTCCATTTGGTTGATGGATGCCTACAAGTGAGGTGTGAATGCATGCATTTTAGAATTATAATAGAAGATCCATTTTATAACATATAACCATAATTGGTTTATACTCAATTCCACCATAAGCATAACCACAAGAAAGGAAATAATTAGAATACTCCGTTTTAGTGGCACTTGAGAGTTTTGATGGAACTTTGTACTAAAGGAAAGCATTGTTATTTCTTCATGATACCATATAGCCCTCCATTTGGTTGATTTATTTTTAAAACTAGGGTGTGAATGAATGCATTTTAGAATTATGATACAAGCATGTGTTTTGAATTTATGACTATAATTGCTCTATACTCAATTTCAACACAAGCACAACCACAAAAAGGGAATAATTGTTAGTGCCTCTCTTCAAGGTAATGCGTTTTGATGGCACTCTGAATAAGGGGGGAAGAATTGTTAGTATTTGTGATACTACTCCCTTTTTTTTCCCGGTGGTGGGATGTTTTTTCCCATAAGTAAGTATCTTTACACGCCCTAATTGAACCTACCATTAACTTAGGATTTTTCAATTTCTCCAACTTCAACTACATATCTTTTATTGAATGTAGTGGAGAAGTTAGCAACTTCCTAGTGATTTCCTCAATGGTGCATTTTAAACTTTAAACAATGCTTCACTTGACATCATAAAATACTTTCAAAAGAACTTGAATTTTGCATTTATTGAACTTAAGTTGTTGGGAGTTAAGGTAGACATAAATAAATGGAAGGTTGTTTAAGCTTGCCCCCGTTACTAAAGAAATAGGATAAGAGTTTAATTTACCATATGTGGATTGATACCATAGTTAACAGATTGGGATGAGTTGACTAGGAATCGTCGATTTGACTAGACTAGACCCCTAAACCAGGTCATCTTGTTAGCCAGACCGAGCCAGTTTTGGTCAAAGTGTTCGGACCTAGGTTAATCTAGTCAGTTATAGAAGAACTTGGCTAGGTTTGATGGGTCAAACTTGGGTTGGAAATTGTTTCACATATAATGTGACACTGGTCTTATTTCCATTCACATGGATGATCCTAAAGCAATCTCTCAGTGAATTGTTGACTAAGGCTAGGAGGCCCAAGAACCATTATTTCAAAAGGATAAATTAATGTGGTTATAACAAACTTCTATGGAAGGGAAAGGGTGAGAAGGGAATTTTGTTGCCACTCATTCATAGGTTATATTTATTATGTATTATCATATTTTTTCATATGATTTCAAGCGTGACTCTTGACATTGTACATATTTAACATTGTCCATATTGGTTCATAACTTTGTGCATGTTCCATGGAAATTTTGATGTGAGTTTATATGAACATATGATATATCTAGGTATGTTACTTTTTCATTATATTCATTGTTATGATGTTATCTTCATGTATGCAAAACAAAAATGTTTTTCATAAAAAGCTATATTTTTTAAAAATTTCTACATGTGGAGTATTGGTCGGGTTGAGTGTTTTTTGGGTTTACTGGTGGGCCAAAACGGGACCCGAACTGAGTTGAGCCTGGTAGCTTTGATTCATAGATTAGCTTGTATTTTTTCCTTTTCATGATAAATAACAACTTAATTAAAATCCAAAAAACTAATCACTTTATCAAGATTTCGGGTTTCTTGTTTGATATCAAAGATCTCTTTATTGTTAAATATTGTTTTCAACTCTGATTCTTTCATGGAAAAAAACATTTTAAAGAGAACTTCATATAAACGTGGGCTAAAAGTTATGAACAAGCCAGTAGAATCAAAAATATCATCCACAAGCAACAAAATAGGAAGGACCTTATACAATAGCTAAGAATGTATCGATATCTATAATGTTGTGGTCACCAATAGTACAAATTTCATAATTTGTTACTAAGCCAACAACTAAAAATCATATATATATGACTATTTTTTAGTCAACAACTATTAGCAGCAAATTAGCAGTCTCTTTTCACCCGAATAAATTTTAGTTGTATCTCGCTTAGTCATTAATTGGCAATTAACGACTAAGAGAGATACAACTAAAACTTAGTCGAGTGAAAATAGACTTCTAATTTGCTGTTAATAATTGTCGACTAAAAAATAGTGGTACATATCTTATTTTTAATTTTTTTTTAGCAACAAATTACTCATTTTGTACTATATATATATATATATATATATATATATATATATATATATATATATATATATATATTATACAATGTTTGTAATTAGTATGTTCCGGTAGCATGCCCTCCCAATATATATATATATATATATATATACAATGTTTGTAATTAGTATGCTATGGTAGCATACCCTCCATGTCGGTAGATGCATCAGTGTTGGTTTCCACCACTTATGCAATAGTAGAGGAAGCATGTGTATTGAGTGTATCGTATACACAGGTGTGAGTCACCTTTGATAAATTCATCACAATGATTTTATTATTCTCTGGAATCCTCAAATATAATTTTTTTGTGGTTCTACAAGTTGCGGTACCATATGGTGATGAACCATGTCCACCTGGGATGGATAACCCACCCCCTTAACAAGTATCATGTGTTAATTTGAATCTTGCTTAAATGTAAAATTTGTTATATTCTTTTGGATGAATTTTACATTTTTGTTCTAATAAAAATGTTATAAATATTTATGGAAGTGTTATTGGAGAAATGTCACTAGTATGGTAAGTATATCTTCCTATTGATCCTAGGCAAAAAATGGGGCTAGACTTCTTATGGTTTCCTTAGATGAAAAGAAATTATTTTCCTTTTAAACAAGAAGGGGATTCATCATACCTTTAGATTGATGGTTGTCCTCACATTTCCTAGTTGTTGCAACTCCTAAGATCCATCTCCAAGTCATCCAATCTTCTTATTACACACAATTATACAAAAAACCACCTATCTACTATCCTTCTAGTGTTAGGAAAATCAAATTCACTAGATATATCTTGATTAATTTCTCATAAGATCAGATCCAAAAAATTATGAATTAAACATAAAGAATTTTGGGGAAAACTGATAATCTATTGATTAATATGAAGGAATTACATCAAATCCATACCTTAGTGATGATTCATCCTCCTTGGCTCCTTGCTCCTTGCTCCTCCTCAGCTCCTTGCTCAAACTAGGAAATCTGTTTTTGGATGTTGTGAATAGGAGAAACACCTTTATAATTGGAAAACATAACTCTACAAATGATTCTTACTCGTCTTTCTCAAGACTTTCTTTTCTTATATCGACCCTTGGAAGAGGCTTGGGAGAGGTTCTAGATCTTCTAGAAGCCAGTAAAAACTTGAATGATGTGATTTCCTAGGCTCGTTCCATGAAGATACAACTCACCCATCACTTAGCTCTTCGTAACTCATCAAATCTAGAAGGTTACAAAGATGATCACTTGTTGCACTATAGATGACATGTGATGATCCTTTCACATTGTCTCCTATTCGTGAGGTCTTCACCTTGTTGACCAATATCTTATCACGTTCATTCATAACGTGGTTTTTTAAAATTTGAAAAATAAAGTCAATATGTTGTAGGTATTGTGGGGGGGTAGGGTATCAGGGGGTTTATAGGTATTGGGGGTATGAAAAGAATTCTCTAGTAAAAATAGGGGTTTCTTTTATTGGAAATATGTATTGGGAGGGGGTTTCAAAAAAGGGATTTTGGGGGGTATTTATCAATATCTAGTGAAATTAGGGATATTCTTTAGTATCCCACGAACGCATGTGCTATGTCACATGTTCATTGAGTGAAGACACTGTGATCCTATTATTCCCATGACGACCCTAAAAAGAGTCCCAAATATCAAGAAATAAATGTGTTATGTATTTCATCTTCTATCGGATTCCCTTCTAGCCTATAGGGTGGAAATTAAGGATATAATAGATTCCCCCTAATGTGTGAGGTTAGGAAAGGAATGGATGGAAAAAACACATTACAATAAAATAGTTTCCATGTGAGGTAGCATGAGGAGATATAAAAGGAGGTTTGGAGATCAAACATGACCTGCAATCAAACACCAAGAATGAATACATATATAAACCATCCTCTAGGTAGACATACTTAGACTATGAAGAGAAAGGCTGCCAAAAAATGCATTGCAGATCCATGACATGAAATGAAAGACAATGGCCATGAAGGAATACATGGTGGATTCATGTCATCAATGAGAGAATAGCCATGAGACAATATAATATGGATCTATGTCATGTATACAATTATATCCACCAACAAATACAATGTGGATCTATGAAAAAGCATATATACATCACAAAGACAATGAGCATTGAGGGAAGTGCCCCAAAAGTATTCGAAGTACTCATAGATAAGTGATATACTACATTACAAATTGGAAGGGGATGTTTAAAAGGAATGATGTGTCCCCTAACCCAAGGTATTCATCCCAAACCCCTATGGTACAAATCTACATCATGTGAATAGATTAGATAATGTCAATCATGGTAGAAACCATATGATTATCGGTCATTGATTTATATCGTTAACATATGTGATGGGACCCACCGATGAGGAATATGGACCCCAAGATACCTAGTACATTCTAGTGAGTGTGAATAGAGGATCTGATATCAAACAGTCGTATAATCAATCGATTAGGAGTAAATGATATAGACACATTGTCGATCATGAGGAAGCTTTCCACTTATGACTACAAGCTCCAAGGTACTAGTTGGTTTGTAGATCCATTTCCTAGATAATGTGTCGAAGTTGATAAGAAGAGATACATCAAAGGAGAGCCTTGATGTATCCCACATCAATCAACATGAAACATACATCGAGAGCTTATGTGAAGAGAGAGTATCACAAAGTGCAATTAACATAGGGAAGACTGATTCAGAAAGTCAACAAAATAGCAGATGGTTGACTCAAGCTTAAACTTCCCTTGAACATATATCACGACACAATGGTGACTTGGTAGTAAGACAAAAGAGATGGAAAAATATAGTGAAACTACACAGGAGGCATTGAAGCACTCTCCATGATGACTGGAATGTTAAAATATTGTGTAAATGCAAAGAATATTCTTATCCCCTTTTGTGGATAAAGATAAAATATATTTATTATTGATTAGATCAATCCCCTTTTGTGGATTGATCATGTCGGGCATTGTAATTGACCAAATCCCCTTTTTTGGATTGCTCAAACCCTAATTGTAATAGGCTAAATGAAAATTCATCCCCAAAATATATTAAAGAGGTTATAACCACTCAGAAATGCGAAGTTGGCCCAACCAGAATATATTAAAGTGGTTATAACCACCCAGAGTGAGAAGTTGGCCCTTCCAGTGAAAAGACACTTGTTTAGCACCTGCCAGATTGTATAAATAAGAGAGGCAAGTGCCTCATTTGGACACACTCTCAGCTCACTCATCTAGTGTGCAAGTATTGAAGGAAGATGCAGTTACCAGTTGTCGGAAGAAGGAAGAGAGAGAGAGAGAGAGGCGCATCCTAGGGAGAGGAATTTATGTGTTATTTGGTTCATTGTCTTGGCATTGTATTGGCTATCTATATTAAGGAATTTTTGTTGGGTTTTCTTCCCCATGAGGGTTTCCAAGGATAAATGTTTTGTACTCTTGTGATTGTATTTCTCTTAGTGATCCTATCTATGCTATTCTTATCTAGTAAATTGAAAGTAACCTAATAATAGCAGAAAATTTAACATGGTATCAGAGCTAAGCTAAAGAGAGAATCTTTCACAGGAAAAAGAAAAACATCATTGGTGTCGCACATGAAAATTATGGATTTTTATTAAAGAATGTTTTCAGCCTCAAAACCATATAGAAAGGTGTGCCCTAACTCAAGGAACACTTTGGCATCTTCAACGCACATTTTCAGTGGCTAGATCTCCTGGAAAGTGAAACTCTAGTTTTCACAAAGTACCAGAAGTACCAGAAAACCAGAGTACCAGAAGTAATAGAAGTACCAGAAGTACCAGAAGTACCAGAAAAACAGAAGCACCAGTCAAGAAATCTGCAGATCAAGTTTGAAGGAGTAAAATTTGGATTTTCATAAATCTGACTGTACCAGCATACTCGCCTCAATCCAGCGCATCTTTTGGTGAGTTCAGTTTTCAGGTCCAAGAAATTTGATTTTTTTATTATTTCTATAGCCTAGAGGGCTAGGGTTTCTACTACAAGAAAGAATGGCTATCAACATGAGGGTATAAGATAGGCTAGAAGGATCTGGAAACTTCATATCTTGGAAGCATAGGTTTCAGATGATTCTAGATGAGAATGATCTCCTAGAACATGTTACAGTGGGTGTATTAGAACCAGATGAAGAAGAGCAAAAGACCAAGCATAAGAAGAATGAAAAGACAGCAAGGAAATTGTATGAAGAACTCGGGAGGTTATATGAAAGCAAAGACATTAGTCAGAATCTTGCCTTAAGAAATCAGCTTCGTAATATGAAGATGGACAACTCAGAATCTGTCACATCCTATCTTATGAGATTTTCTCAAATCAAAGATCAGCTTGCAGCTATTGGAGATGTCATTAGTGAGAAAGAGCTTGTAACCACAACCCTAAATGGGTTTCCAACATTTTGGATTTATTTTGTACAAGGAGTGTGTGCAAGAAGTTACCCAAGTTTGATAAGTTACGGGCAGATTGCACACACGAAAAATCTAGACTTGCAGACCAACATAAGAGATTAATTGTCGATGAAGAGGAAGCTCTGACAGCTCAAAAGAACAAAATAAGTTCCTTTAGGAAGAACAATAAAGAATCTAACTTCATAAGAGTTCCATACAAGAAGAAAGATGTTTCAAAGATCACATGCTACAACTGTCAAAAGTTGGGACACTTTTCCTATGACTGTCCTCAAGGAAAAGGAGAAAGAAAGTATCAAGAACATGTGGCAGAAGAAGAGGAATATCCTCCCTCAAAGAAATCTTTAGCAGAAATTAAGAAATATGTACTTTAAGTTGAAGATAGTTGATTTGAAGAAAGATAGAAAATGGAGTCCGTAGAGCCTCCCCACACAAAAACAAAAGATAAGTATTCATGTTTATTTTTAGTATCTTGTTTACTTTAATAACTTCTCATTACAAGTTAGTTTTTTGTGAGAATGTTAGTTAACCTAATTTTATTTCAGTGTCTATGCAGACTTATGAAGGAAGTATCAAAGAAGAGGATGAAGAAAGAGATAAAATATTTACTTCATGTATGATCACTCATGAGAGTGACAAAGAAAACATACCGTAAGTAAGTTTACAAGTCTCGGAAGAAAGAACTTATGTCGTGACTTGCAGAAGTTAGAAAACATGAGAAGGATGTATGATATGGTGGCAGTCAGTAAAGACCAGACAGTATTCAGTATTTATATAGGAGAAGAAGGATCCTAAAGATGCAGAACAAAAATATTCAATATGAAGAAAAAGATGGATACTCAGATATAGTGGATGAGATGCAAGTAACTACAGGTTGCTCCAGTACCATTCTTATAGATGCAGAGGGAGAAGGTTTATCCATATTAAAGTCAGAAATAAATAAATATGCGAACTCAAGAAGGCACCCAGGATATTACAGAAGAGAATTTCAAGGATGATGATTAGAAGCTATTAGTTTGGTGCAAGAGGGATCCATGTCTCTGATTTTGAAATGGAGGATCGTGATTTGATGCAGTTAGGAAAGAAGATGGATGGTGCCCAGAAGATGGGTAGCATGGTATTATACCATGGAAATATTTTGGACCACAAGAGATTTTTTTAGATCCCATAGCTAGACCTTCGTAGAGAAGGAGAAAGAGAAAAGACCTTCGTAG
>ML858178.1:14196-26458 GCA_009831015.1 Picea engelmannii
AAATTCATAGGAAACCATTATGCAACAATAAAAAAAAATTAGGAAGCCCCCATGGGTTATGACCAGAATATAGACGAAGAGAGAAAAAATGAGGCTAAATAATTAATTCATGGTGGGGATAAAGGAGGGCTCCGGGACCTATGGGAAATCACAACATGGGCATCAGATGGAAGTACAAGTGATAACTATGGTTCCCATGAAGGGTATACACTACTGAAAAAGTTACGACATGCAAAAAGAAGTGGGTAGTTTCACAGTCCGATGGGATTGAACCTAACATGGTGTACCCACAGAATGGACGATTAATAATTCATGATGGTGAATGTAGGGAAAAACCTATCCCTATATGCCAGTTTGAAGAACACATAGCTCAAGTTTAGTGGAATTCTCTACTTTCGTAAAATATCCTTGTAATATTTTCAACACATGTAAACTAGATTCTCAAGTCAAAACACATAGTGAAATCTCAAAAAATGAAATATTTTTTGATATTTTGGATATGATATATGCAAAAAAAAAGCACTCACACCACACACATATGTACAAGGAGCTACACATTGTGACAATTTATGTAGTGTAGAGCCCATGGCTAGGCTCAGCACAATGATCTTTGTCATAATCGATGAAATCATGAGACAATGTTGGCATCATATGGTTTACCATGATGGGTTCATGCCACATAGGAATGAATATATATGGAAAAAGATACTCATCGTGAGTGTTTTCGTGAGCTATGGAAGCTCCATGATGGGGCCCATTCGGATATGAAGGACATATGAAATGTGAATCTTCGAGTATAGGAGAAGCAGAGAACTCAATGGAAAATTTTGAAAAAGATAACCAAGGTAGAAATGGGTCAAGAATAGGAGGTTTATTAGATTCCCCAACAAATTCCCTTAATATTGGGTCAAGAATAATCATGGTAGCTCTCATTTGTTCCAAATCAAGGAGAGATGATCGATGCATCACCTCAACCATGTGCTCACCTATGTAATCCATGACATATAGGATGGCCTTATCTAAAGGCAATGTATTATCTAGGAAATCATGTGAACTTGGAGAGTCAACAACCCGTAGGGACAGAGTAGGTTGATCACACTCCATATGAGGATGGAGTTATTGACCAATATCAACAGATATTGATGGGATTGTTGGATCGACAATGTTAACTGCAATGAGCGGCATGGAATCTTCATGAGATTCAACATCCTCAGAATGAGGTACCACCCAAGGAGTAATAGACTCGAGGGATCCACTGGTAAACGAAGAAATCATATGCACTAGAGCAATTTTTGTAGAAGGAGGTGGTGGGGGAATGGGAATATTCCCATGAGTGAAGTATATTTGATCAACCCTACACCAACATGCATATAATATTGTTGGGTATCGCTGAAAAATGGTACATTAGACCCTGCATTGGATCCAAGGTTTGGGGTGAAGAACGCAAGTTGATCGATTTTCACTATTTCCTTGATGAGGGAAGCATAATACCCCAAATAGAAATGAGACAACTACATTCATCTCGTAGAAAAAAGTACTCTTGAGTAAAAAATTGTACTCAATAGGTGCATCGATGACCTTTACGACAATAGAGATAGTATTACCACCTAAATCGATGGATAAGACAATGATGATTCCATGAGGCTGAAACATGTGATAACAGAATGCTTTCAACAATGTTGTAGATGTGTCGAGCTTAGGAGAGCCAATGACCTTCCAACAAGAAATAGACATGATGCAATTCGATGCTCCTTCATCAATCACATTTTCAAATATGTTTTTCCCCACAATTTGTACATTGATCTGGAGGGAAACTTGATGGGAGAGAATATAAGTAACGTGATTGGAATCAAAGATCATCAAACTTGACTCTGAGGGATCAACCCTTTCGATAACATACAACAAGGCTTTTCACTATGCTGGGAAACTCTGGAGGACTTCAAGGGTAGACATGGCAGAAGGTGTCTGGGAGAAATATTCCATATTTTTATAGTTGTGGGAAGACAATGTGTTTGGATTATGTGCCATTATTTAAATAACTCTCTTCAAGGGGAAAATTGGTGCATAAAAATATGCATTCTTGATTTAAAGAGGGCCACCAAGCCGGGAAGATGATGTTGACTCATGAACAATAGGAATAGGATCATATTTGTTGTAGTTCTTGGCTTACGTTTGAAAATTTATCGTGTGGTCACACATGAAAAAAAACGTGTTTGAGGAAGACCCCTCATGCTAAGGGGCATCTTCCATGCCCCCTTACAGAGGGGCGGGATTTTTTGCAACCATATGTTGAGGTTGAGGAGGAAAAGGATGAGTTAATACAACCAAATTTTGGGTAGCCTTCTATTGTGCCAAAAATATATGGACCTCATCCTTCTGATGACACTAATGAGTAGGGTGGTCCTCCCCACAATTCTTGCAAGGGAATCGACTCTTATTTTTCTCTTCCTCCCTCCCTCCCCTGAGATTTTTGGGTGGGTGCAATCCCTTTCTCATTGTTGGAAATTTTTTTCTTATTCCTTTTGTTCTTTCATACACGTATCTGAGGATTCTTTGATTGCTTGGATTGCACTGAATTCACCTCAGAGATTTGAGTAGAGACTATGGCAGTTTGATCACTAGAACTAGTAGTTGATGGGTGTGACAAGATAGACATGTGAACCATCTAATCATTCAACTGGCTCACAGAGACATGGGAAATAGAACCAACCACACCATCAACATGGGGTCCTGGGTTTGGCTTATTTGGATCTATCGACGACATAGGATCATGGGGGATAATGTCATACAGAGATCCCAACTGAGAGTAAATATGTTAGAAAAACAGGACCGTGGAGCAATAAAATAAAATAAATGCAGAAACAAAACACAAAAGATACACAATACAATAGAGACACAGATTTACGTGGTTCACCCAGTGTGGGCTACGTCCACCAGAAAAATTTCTAGGTCCTTCTCTTTATTTTTATCCAGCATATGAAGGGATACAACCTACAACAAAGCCGTTGTAACTTCTTCTTTTTTCTCTCACAGTCTCCTATTTCAGAATACAATATTCACCATAATTCATAGCCACAATACATTTCCCTCATAACAGAGGGTTTCCTTCTAGGGAAAAAAACCCTAACATAATTTCTACCGTTAGATATGCGACCTTATAATGAACGGTCCAGATTTACAATGAAATCACAATATACATTTACAAGGCAATTTTTCCTTCAGGGGCCCGCTTTCCCCCATACCCCCCAACCAAGGGGATAGCCCCCCCAGACCCCGTAGAAGGGGTAACCCCACTCTGCACTCCCCTTCATGGAAGAGTGTACATACTTCTGGGGTGTAAATACTTCATGGGGTATAAACACGGCTGGAAACAAAGACCTCTGAATCAGGACGATAATCAGTCTCCACAACCAACAAAATCAAGTCTAAGTGTTGGGAACACATAATGGATTTCTCCTTGGTAGCCTCCCAAACCATAGCTATATCCCCATAAATGGGTGAAAGGAGGTATTTGGTGAACCACTCCATCAAGAGATTATCTGGGATCTGGGTATTAATCATCCTACGCCTCTGTCTCCAGTCATGTATATGATAAAAAATGTGAGTGGAAGTATCCTGACATAATGAAGTCAAGATATATGTTCATATTTCATACCTAATGTGTAAATTTTAATGCATAAGGAACGTCATTTCCAAGTCATTGAATCTTTTAAAGGAACTTCAATGTAATTCAATGTACCATTTAGCAGTAGCTCCAGTCATGGATTGTTGGAAAATATGTAGCCTCACACTATCATCCATCAAGGAATTGGATGAGCACCATAAGTGATATGTCATGATGAGTGTGGAGGGGTCTTATCTCATATTTCTATCAAACTTTAGTATGTCTAAAAGTATATTTCCATACATAGCCAACAATAAAGTGTTGTGGGTAATAGACTCATTTGTCAACCACTATGGATCACGTAAGTATAACATTGTGAGGAAGGGAAACGATGTGTGAGAAAATGAATATTGGGGGGGAGATGAAGTCTTTGTTGACCCAAATGAACCTTGTATTCACCCTAGATTCGTACTTCCAGAAGGTTGTTGAGGTGTTCCCTAAGAGTGAGCTCCCCTAGAGACAGTGGCACTTCTAGGAGCATGACTACTCTTTGGACTAGATGTGTCTCCAAGGGGATTTCCCCTAGGTATATGTGTAGACCCTCCAAGAAATATGTTCCCAAAATTAGGTCTAGGGAAAATCCCCAAGAACCTGAGGTATTGATAAATAGAAAGATACCCCAATTTTAAAATTTACCCCTAAGGGATGTTCCCCAAGGAAAGGGTGTGATAACCCATGGGAAGTTAAAACATTTAGACATACTACTACCCCCAACCTAACCTGGGAGAACCCCAAAAAAACTAGGGAAGTTTCACCTGAAAGGTACACCCACAGTTGATGATACTGAGTCACTCATATGAATGGTAGAGGTGGAAGGAGTTCCATGTCCCATGCTGAAACCAAGGCTCGACCACCCACAAAAAAAATATCCATCCAAGGGAATTGGGATAGAAGGGATGGGAATAGTAATCACATGTATACTAATGGATGGGAATGAACACATAGCTAGGGTCCCCTAGATCAAAAGACATGTAGAAAAAGGCATGGACGATGTAGGCCCAATGGTGTTAAGAGAAGGTCGTGTGGACATCACAGGGATACCCCCAGTCCTAACTGAAGATGGGATTGATGGCTCAACTACATTGGATGAAACACTTGGTCTTGACACGGTGGTATAATTACTAAATAAAGAAAAACGATAAATAAAAGTCTCCCCCACCTGGACAAGTAGAGGTGCTTCAAGATCAATTAAAGGAGAGTTAAAGTTTGGCATAGGAACTTCATCGACCACTTCCACTTCCACAAAACTAGTCTCCTCAAACCAAATATAAGACCCTTTGAATTGTTTTTCACTTACTTCATTCCCATTGAGAGGTTGTTGTACCTCTGTGATGGGTTCCATTCCTCACAATTTATGGGACCATGATGGTAATTTAGCCACATTGAAAATAATAGGCATAACTCAAACACAATTCAACCTAAGGTCGATCTAGAATCAAAATCAAAGAGCATGCCCCTATAAAATATAGGATAACAAAAATCAAACCAATGGCTCAGGGGGGCTCCTAAAAACCAAATATTTGGAGGAGATGAAGTCACCACAAGATTGGCTAGCGAAGGTATGACGAGTAGTTATGATGATCTACATTAAACAACCCTAACCAGTGCAAGAACCATTTATTAAAGTGGGAAACCTTTGGGGGAACTGAGACCATGAAATAACATCTTCCCTAGTTAGTACAGGAACATCACATCTGAAGTCACCTATGTTGGCTACCTAAGAAAATTCACTAAGGCAACCACCATACAATCAATGACTGGGAGAAAAATCATAGGTCTGATCGCACATAAGGGTAGGGTAACTAAGACTGAATCTTCGAAGGATGTACCTCACATATGTGTGGCACAAATGAAACCTTTGTATACGTAGAAATCGAAGTGATATCAAAAACACCAAAACAAGTTGTGCAAGGTAATCTCACTACTTTCTCCAATGCAACCTCATGCTTAACTCATGTGTTAGAGGAGGCTCTTGACACATTGGTTGCAAGAATGGATTTATCACTCATTAATGACTCATAAGTTTCTTTTTTGTAGCCTTGGAGAGTTTACTCTCCAATCTTGTTCCAAGGCCATAAGGGTATCTAATGTTGGTTTACTAAAAAGTAAAAAAATGTCTAATTGATTTTATATGACACAATTTATTTTTATGGTTGTTATTTACGTCAAAGGGAAATGAGTGAAACTTTTTGTGATGTATGAATATCGACCCAACCTATCAATGCAAAGATTCCAAAAGATATCACATAAGTCATTACTAGATATATTTAGATCCGTTGGGTTAATTTCCCAACTTAGCAAGATCACCACACAACAAACAAGCTTATCCAAGAAATCCCAAAATAAACCACACTCCAAAGAGAAAATGAAGGAAAAATATGTGAAAATAATACTTAGAAAGAGACAAGATATTTGTAAAACATATCAACAAATACCTTTGGACCCATAGTAACCATATATGATCTCATAGGTATATAATTCTGCGGCTTTCCCCAGTTTTTAGTGGTCGTCGTAGAACACGGGCTTAACAACAAGTGATGATAGTCGCATCTCCCTTATACTGCAACATGTGACGACTACAGAAAAAATTATTTTCTGTAAAGGATGGATCTATATCAGATCTATCAATTCTATGAGATCCGACCTCTGAAAAATTCTAGGGAAGATAATTTAAATCACAAACAAAAAAATAGAGGGAAATTTGGCAAGGGATTATAGAGAATAATCAAATATTCTTCCCTAGTGGATTCACCAATTATATTATTGGAGAAATCTCATCGGTATGGTAAGTAGATCTCCCTAGTATCTTGTTATTGATCCTAGACAAACAGTGGGTCTAGATTTCTTATGTTTTCCCTAGAGTTAAGAAAACCTTTTAACGAAGAAGGGGATTGATCATACCTTTAGATTGGTGGTTTTCCTCACATGTATTTCCTATTGCATCTCCTGAGATCCATCTCCAACTCCTGCAATTTTCTTCCTACACACAAGGATACAAACAACCACATATCTACTATCCTTCTAGTGTTAGGAAAATAAAATTCACTAGATATATCTTGATCTATTGCTCACAAGATCATATCCAAAAAAAATTCAATGAAACACAAAAAATTTCGGGGAAAACCAATTATCTATTAAATAATATGAATGATTTAAATCAAATCCATACCTTAGTGATCATGCTTCATCCTTGGCTCCTTTATCCTCCTCATCTTCTTGATTGAACTAGGAAATCTGATTCTAGTTGTTGTGAATAGGAGAAGCACCTTTTTAATTGGACATCATAACTCTACAAATTGTTCTTCCTCATCTTGATCAAGACTTTCCTTTCTTATCTTCATCCTTGGAAGAGGCTTGGGAGAGCTTCTAGATCTTCTAGAACCCAGTAGAAACTTGAATGATGTGAGTTCCTAGGCTCATGCCATAAAGATACAACTCACCCATGACTTAGCTCTTCATAACTCATCGAATCTAAAAGGTTACACATATTATCACTTATTGCACTATAGATGGCATGTGATGATCATCATGTTTTGTCTCCTACTAGTCCCATGATGACCCTAAAAAAAGTCCCAAATCTCAAGAAATAAATTTTCTTTGGATTTCATCTTTTGTCGGATTCCCTTCTAGCATATAGGGTGGAAATTAAGACTATAGTAGGAGGTTTCTTCATCCACTGTTATCTCTCATGTACCACAACCCTTTCATTCACATCCACTACCAACATTCTCCCCACGATTTTTCCTCAGCTATAGGTCTAGTCTAGTTATTGGTCACATTGTCCTAGCCCTTGGGATACCTCTTTCTAGCCCAAGGGTCTTACCACCCCTTGTAAAACCCATGGAGGTTTATTGTTTCCCACCCCAACCATATTTTCCATCCCATTCATCCATAGTGGATGCACCCATATGCCACCCACCCCTACCACATTTTCCATATAACACAGCCATGGTGGTTGCACCTGTAGGTGACCCACGAGTCATCTTTGTTGCAAACCAAAATGTGAAATCAACTAAGGATTCTAGAGTAGGTGTTTCCTTGGAGTAGGTTTTATAGCCAAGTGCTCCGTCTACAACAATATTACCAACTTAACGACAAATATGACCTCAAAAAGAGAAAACTAGCCCTTAAAACCCATTTTTTTGCATACAAAACCACAAATTAAACCCTCAAATCAAAAAGTAGTTCTACCGGTAGCACCCTTTTTTTTTAGGTTAAAATTACAACTTGTTTTCAAGCATGGCCTAAAATATGCATATAGTTGCTCCGAAAAACCTTAAAATCAACACCTAAAACAAAGAATGGTGCTACCGACAAAAACATGTTTTTTTCTAAACGTTAAAATTATACCTCATTTCAAACCTTATCCTAGTGAAACAAGTGCCATTGCAACCAAAACCTACAAATTAACACATTTTTGAAAGTGGTGTAAAAAATTATCATTGCTATAAACCAAATTGTAAATTCAACCCTTAAATATTTACGTTTTTAAGGTTATTTTATCACTCCAACCACAAGATAATACAAAATGGCATGAATATATCACCATTTCAGATGTCAACATTCAACATAAATTAAAAATATTTTTATTTTTATTTTAAATAAACAAGTATATACAAATTACATTTAATGTAACAAACATTATTTTGTTACATTGTCCATATTCAAAACACAAGAGCTAAGAAATGTTGTTATATATTCTCCATAATAAAAACATATAATTCATAAAACATAGAAATGATTCATAACTTCATGTATGATCATACGTAACTCAGAACACTCATTTTTGTTTACCATATAAACATAATATTGATAAAAAAATGCATAAAATGTTTCATACACTTAATCAAATTCATGCATGGATTCTGACACACCATCAGAATCTACATTGTCTTCAGATGAATGACTAGATGAATATGTATATGATCCATATTCTTCTCTATTATCAATGAGTGCACCATATGAGTCTGCATGTATTCCCAACATTTCATATGTCAAAAACCTCTTTGATCTATGACTAGGTTCAACAAAATCCCATCTTGCACTTATCTCTTGTGGAAGCAACCTCTTGATAATATCTATGGTCCTGAAGTGAATAGTTCATCTCCTTTTCAAATTAAATTCATAGACAAGTATGTCAACATCCTATAATGTTAAGAGGTCGGTGCGACAACGAGTTATTTTTTGACCCTTTATTTTTCTCTTTCTTTTGTTTTGTTTCTCAACCACTATCTCTTTCTTGTACACGCCATTGAATGGTTGTGTATTTGTTGTATACCAATGCACTTCAACTTCTATAACATATTCATTTTCTTTATAGATCCTTATAACCTTTTCAATCCAGAATGGATAACCATGTGGATCTTTAGTTTCTAAGACTGTAGTCATGCAACCCTCCTTAATATATTGTGTTGAACCCCTATAAATATCTTCCCTGGCTTCACATTGTGCATGTGATATTCTAGAACCAATATACATTTCTCTTTCCTCTACCTGTGAAAACTCAATAGCATCTTGAGATTCCTCTTGTTCAACAATGTTTCTTTCTTCAGATTCATTTGACCTATTTTGTGGTCAAATAAATGGAGTCTTCAAAAATGTATCTTCTTTTGTTGAGTTTGAAATTATGTCACTTTTAACATTGAAAAAAGACTCCCACCAAACAAAGTCAGCAACATCAAAGTACTCATATGTATATTTAATGGATTTTTTTTTTCCTCCAAGCATTCAGAATAATCTACATTTCTATTATGCCTTTGTGCATTATGGATTTCAGAAACTGATTGTAATAACATTAACTTTGATGCAAATATTGGACGATATGGAATGAGCTTCAAAAATGCCAAACTTGATGAAGACCCCCATTCTACAGTAGTTGAATACTTCTTTCCACATACAAATGTTTTCCCATCAACCTTTTTCAAGAAAAATTGATGTTGGAAGATAATGTCATTAAGATGCTCAATACCCTTTTCTTCACCATGTGATCCCTGGATAAATCTTCTCATGTCAAAAGTTTCTTCTAATATGTGAAAAATGGGCTCTGGAATGTTTGATTTCCTAATACATTCAATTAATGATGGTAGGCTTCCAACATTTTTCCTCTTCAATGTTACTAAAAAATGGCTGAACATTTGATCAATATGATCATGCATGTGTCCAACAAGAAGGGAACCAAATGACACATGACACAAAATGAAAATATTGATAATATGTTTTCATAGTTGATAACTATCGAATTTAAACAAAACAAAATTGTAAATATATACCTCTTTCTACCCATTCAGATTTATATCTTTTTTCTTTAAGAGAAGCACATATATTGCAAATCCCCATCCTTGACTTCTTAGGAATACAAAAATTGTTGAATTGTCTCTTCCGTACTATTGTAAAATATGCATATGAAATAAAATTATGATTTCCTTCAACACTTTCAACATATTCTTTGTATAACTTGTAGATTTCATTCCTTGAAAAATTATCTGGAATATGTATTGTCTCTCTATTTGGCATAGACTCTCCATGTTTGGAAAAGAATTCTCACATCCATGCCAATGAAGTATTTGTTAATGGGATAATCTCTCGTCCATGATGTACCTTTGAATAAAATGTAGGATATTTTTCCAATCTTGTTTGGATCCTTGATAGACAAGGATTACCAATTGAGTGGATTTTTTTTAAATCCTTTCTGCAAAGTAAGAGATTACCAATGCGATAATCATATCATGTCTTCGTAGATATCATGCACCCCACTAAATATGAATTTTTCATGCTCTTATTCATTGACAAATAATTCTTCCTTTTATGCAAGGTATACATGTATTCTATACTTTTCAAACAATTCTTATGACAACAATCACTAGAAATCAAATCACCAATGGAAAATGATTTAGTGAGAAATGTTTTCTTGGACCTTGTATAACTAGAATGATTTGGATTGATATAAAAAGTTCTAGTCCTCATCTTGGACACAATATTTATTTTCAATCTCTCCATTATTTGAACTTCATCAGTATGAGGAATATCATTCTCACTATAATCATACATAGAATTATGAGGAGACCGAACAAGAGATTGTTGATCACCTTTTTTTGTTTCACTTGAATGATTTAGAACATGATCTCCATTCCTAGTTCCATCATCATATTCATTGATAATCTCATTGAGAAGAGAAATATCAAGATCATCATCAATAACACAATCACCTACATGAAAGTGTCCACAATCGACATAATCACCTTCACTACTTTTGAAATCTTCAATTGAGGGAAATTCTACATCATCCTCATTAATTCCCTCAAAATGATAACTTGGAGGACAATATTCAACATTCTCATTAGTACCATTGAAATAATCACTTGGACGAAACTCTTCATTATATTCATTGGAACCTTTAATTTCTCTTGCTAAAACAATACCTTCACCATCCATGTTAGTACCTTCAAAATCATCACTTGGAGGAAAAATTTCATCATCCTCATTAATCCCTTCAAAATCCTCACTTGGAGGAAAACATTCACCATCTTCACCAGTCCCTTCAAAATCCTCACTTGGAGGAAAATATTCATCGTGCTCATTAGTCCCTTCAAAACCCTCACTTGGAGGAATATCTTCTTCCTCCTCATCTGTACCTTCAAAATCATCACTGGGAGGAAAATCTCCATTATCCTTATTTGTTCTTTGAAAATCCTCACCAGGAGGAATATTTTCATCCTCCTCATTAGTACCTTCAAAATTCTCACTTGGAGGAAAATATTCATCATCCTCTCTACTGCCTTGATAATCCTCACTCAGAGGGAAATTTTCATTATCCTCATCAGTACCTGCAAAATCCTCACTTGGAGGAAAATATTCATCTTTCTCTTTACTCCCTTGAAAATCCTCACTTGGAGGAAAATCTTCATCATCTTCTTTACTTCCTTGAAAATCCTCACTTGGAGGAAACTCTTCATCGTCCCCATCGGAGCCTTCAAAATCCTCACTTGGAGGAAAATATTCATCATCATCAGTAGTACCTTGGAAATCCTCACTTGTAGGAACATCTTCATCATCCTTTTCACCATATTCCTCCCCTTCATCATCAATGCCTTCAAAGTCTTCATAATTAGGACTTTCCCGATCAATATGTTGAATATCATTACTTGCACTATGATCAAAGTTCTCACTAGGTGAAACAAACGACTCCTCATTTTCATTAGAATTATTCCCACTACCTTTGTCATTCTCAAAATATAACGCATGTGAATAAGATGTTGATGCTCCATAAATAAAATACTCTCTATCTGATGAAGCCATCATTGTTCACTACAAGGATAGAATGTTGCAAATGCCCACTCTCCCAATGAAATTATTATAGCCCGTGGAGTGAACATTTCCCTCCAAAATATTCCCCCAAATTTTCCCTCTAAAAATTTTCCTCCAATTTTTTGCCAAAATGTTTTCCCAAAAATTTTCCCTCCAAATATTTCCCAAATTTTTTTCCCTCCAAATTTTCCCAAAATATCCCCCCCGAATTTTCCCTCCCAATTTTCCCCAACAATTTTTCCCTAAAGCTTCCTCTTTAATATTTTACCTTCAATATTAAATAAATCTTACTCT
>WSFP011401022.1:0-26458 GCA_009831015.1 Picea engelmannii
TGAAACTTATTACAATGATATGATTTTCAACAATGGCTTACCAGACTCATCATTGTTCTGTTGCATTTCCTTGCTCTGTCTGCCTCATCGCCTTTCTACACACATTACTTGCGTTGTCTATTCTTCTTATTTTTATGCTCGGTGCGCCATGTCCATTCACTGCACAGTTCCTCTTTTGTGAAATTCAGTTGATGTACTCTCCTCCTTCTTCACACATGAATCACCTTCACCAACAACAACCACAGCAAACTCCAACAGCAACAACAACCCTTCTTTTCTTTGCACCATGTATATATAGCTTCTGTGCATCTTGTGCATGAAATATTCACCATTCCTATGCATGCTCATACCGCACCAATCCCCTCCACCTCTTGAATGCTCTATGTGATCATCATCGCGACTCTTCAACTTCTCTGGTAGTTCAACCCCTATGTCTATCATCACTAGGTGTTAAGCCGAGATTCCTTTTTCTATCTGGAAGTTGAGACTCTTCATCTTCTCTGTTACAGTCGAGATCATCCTTTCTATTTTAGTTACGAGCTCAAACCCTCATCCAGCTATCAATTTCCTCCATGAATCGTCTTCATTCCACTGGCAGATTCCATGTGACTCTTCAACTCCTCTGGAAATCACACCGAAGTCTCTTCGTATCCTCTGGTAGAAACCATCAATGGTTTCTAGCAGTTTCACTATGTCATGCAATAGTAGCCCTCCGATCTTGTTCAAATTCACCTACACCATTGGATTGAATACATGGGATCTTGCATTCATTTCGGCATACCGCAATTCTGTGTTGAATGTCTCGACACTTCATTTCGCAATCTCCGAAGTTGTGATGTAGAACTTTTCTGCACTATCTCCTTCCCCAATATGACTATGGTCATAACCAAGCGCCTATGCAAAAATCTCTTTTTGTGAATTCGTGTTTCGTGAATCTGGAGATGATGCATCTCGACCCTCCAAGTTGCGATCCCCGATACCCCAAAATGGTGTGGGATCAACGGTCCTAATCAACACTTGATTTGACGGTTCAGATCATTTCGCAATTTCATATATCGCGATTTCGACATTCCTGTGGTGAATGTTTTCTTGTCTCTCTATGTCGCGATTCATGAAACTCTGATATGGAGTAAGTCTGTTGACGTCACATGTGTTAAATAACTTCCAAGTGTCACCCTGATTCATGACTTACATGTGCTTGGAATGTTGAATCAGTCTAACACTTGTCATTACCTGGTTGTGCCACGTGTTCCTAGCAGACGTGGTTTGCTGACATGAGTCGGATCGACGGTCCAGATGTGATCTTGATTTGACGGCTCAGATTACGTCGTGATTTTTCATATCGCGAAGTTAGGATTTCTGTGGATGATATTACTTGTCATCTCCAACTCTCGATCCCCAAAACTCTGATATGGAGATAGATCAACGGTCCATATCTGAGCTTG
Source organism: Picea engelmannii (assembly GCA_009831015.1). NCBI lineage: Eukaryota > Viridiplantae > Streptophyta > Pinopsida > Pinales > Pinaceae > Picea > Picea engelmannii. The sequence goes on from WSFP011401022.1 coordinate 1,446, forward strand.
ATTCAACGGCTGCGATTGAATCGTAATTTCGCATATCGCGAAATTGGGATTCCTAATGTTAATAATCTTTGACATGTTCAACTCGCGATCCTCGAAACTCAAACCTGGACTGGAATCAACAGTCTAGATTCAACCTCGATCTAACGGCTCATATTAATTCACGATTTCGCATATCGCAATTACACCCGCTTCTCCTTGTTATAATTTAAAAGGTGTGCAGGTTCTCCTTGATCCAACGATGGTCGGGTCCTATGCTTGGATCTAACGTCTAATATCTGTCCTCCTGTTTAGCGTTCTTCTTGTCTTTATTCTGATCTGACGGCCCTCGTTCTTTCAAGAATTTTGAATGAGATCCAACGATCAGAAATGATTCTCGGGCCTTCGATCATTTTATCAATGTTGTGTTGCCTTCGATCATTAGATCTTCCTGGACTTGTCTTCTATTTTCCTGTTGATCATCATTGTTGTACTCAAGCCATCATCACTATTGTACTTTCCATCATTTCCTATCATCACTCTTGTACTTGCCAGCATTGCCTTCAATCATTCGATCTTCCTGGACTTATCTTATATTTTCCTGTTGATCATCGGTGTTGTACTCAAGCCATTGTCACTGTCGTACTTGCCATCAATGACAAGCATATGCTGCCTGTTAAAAAATTTCCAACACCCCTTCAGCAAGGGGGCACCGCTATATCATCATAGTTGTAGACTACTTCATGAAATGGGTCGAAGCTATGACAATGTTTAAAGATGATGGAGAGACTACAGATCTCTTCTTATTCAACCAGATCATAGCAAGGTTCGACGTCCCGAGAGAGATTGTTACTGACCATGGTAGTCACTTTCAGAACCAAATGATGACCGAATTAACATCAAAGCTTGGGTTATGGCAAGAGAATTCATCACCCTACTACCCCCAAGCCAATGGTTAGGTGGAAGCTGTAAACAAAACTCTTAAGACTATTCTACAGCGAACTATCAACTCAGCCAAGTCAAATTGGCATTTGATGTTATACTCGGCATTATGGGCTTACTGAACATCTTTTAAGACTACAACCAGTTTCTCACCTTTTCAACTCGTTTATGGGCTCGAGGCAGTCTTTCCCATTGAATGTTAGATCCCATCTCTAAAATTGGCAGTACAATTATTGACATACACTTCTCCACTTGAAGAACGGTTAGTACACCTTGAGCAGCTCAATGAGAAACATTGTGATGTGGCCTTGGCCAACGAGGCTCACAAACATAAGGTCAAGTGTCAGTATGATAGGTCCGTTCATCCTCGGATTTTCTCTGAAGGCAAGCTTATCCTGGTCTATGACCAAGATAAGGATCCCCTGGGGGCAGGAAAATTCAAACCCATGTGGTTCAGACCTTTCATCATAAAAGAGGTATTAAAAAAGGTCACTTATTGTCTGGTTGATTTTGAAGGGAATGCTTTGGCGGAGACTAGAAATGGGATCTACCTCAAGAAGTATTACTCATAGGCAGGTCACTGTGGGCAACTTTTGTAACATATGTATAGTCTTTGTACTATTACTTTTTAGTTTCTTTTAAGTGTTATGGGCGTTTCATTGATGTTATCTTTCGTCAATATGAAAGATGTCAAGTTATTCCGAGGTGTTCGTTGGGTATGCAGATGGTGCTAGTCAGCACACTCGGAGGCTTGCCTCTGCAGCTTGGGTAATCTTTACACCTCAGGGCCAGTTGTTATCTTCCGGAGGTATATGCTTAGGTGACACCACAAATAATGTCGTCGAGTATAGTGCAGTTATTGAGTTGCTTCATGACGCCTTGTCATTGGGTATCTCTCATCTCCGGGTCTATCTCGATGCTCAACTGGTTGTGTCTCAGCTAAATAGAGTATATCGGGTTCATGATCCATCCTTACACCGACGATTCCTTAGGGTACGTCTCTTAGAATGAAACTTTGATTACATTACATATTTTCACGATCCTAGGAGATTAAACCAAATTACAGATACTCTAGCTAATCACATTTTAGATTGGCATCTTGCACACATATGAAAGAACATTGACATAAGCATGTAAATACATTTTTGCACACGTGATCCATAAGACACAAAAGATAAAAAAACCATATATAACATCACAAAATAACCAGAGTACATAGATGGACGCAAGCGCCTCAAAAATTGGACTAATAATGAGTCACAGGGCTTATGCCCTCAAAAATTATATACAAGTAGTGCTCGTGGCACGTAAAAAGTATAAATAGGTTCAGGGCCTATGGGCCCTGTTATAATAGTCCACATCATGGGTTAAACGCCTAAAAAATTGGACCCACGTACGAGGTACCCCCACTACATGAGGCTGCATGGATGGCGACAAGTCCTCTGTCTCTTCCATCGAGACTGTGTGAGTGAGTGCAGTGAAGTTTTGCTCAACTCATCTAAGGACCCTCTCAGCCTTCCTGGCTGGGAGGTTCTCTGCTACTACTGGTCCCCCAGCAGTGGCAGTTGCAGCTTCTGTCCGAGGACAATGCCTGTTCTGTGCATAATCAGCAGGTCGCACGAGTCCCAAATCTGCATGCAACAAACGTATACCTGTCAAATAATCTGGCATATAAAAAAATGATATATATAAATAAAACGACATAAAAATTACATATACAAAAAAAAAAAAACTACAAAGGTGGAGACTTACCCATCTCCCCTCACTCCTCACTAGGAGGCACGGGTATCTCAGGATCTCTAGAAAAGTCTATCCCTGCATATGGGTAATCCTCAATCACAGGGATCTGTCGTGACAGCCATGAAAAAAAGTCGTCATCGAAGGACTCATTGGTCCTTCCACCACCCTGTCGCGGTAGTAATACTGCCCATCTACATATGGCAGGAAAAGAGGCCTGATATCCTCGTACCACATCATGAGGACTAAAGCTCATAACTCTCTCAAAGAAGAATGAACACAAAATCGTCTCGAACATGAAGTTCCTCTGTGTCCGCTGTCGGCAATCTGTCAATTGCCTCTTCATACACTCAAGTAGTGTTGTACTCTAGTCAAACATCTGTGCATTCAAGCACTGGATAGAATAGTTCATCTGTGCGCGAGATGCCTGATGCAAGGCTGTTGAACCGATAATCCGCCCAATCAGCAATAATATCGCCTGCAACGATAGGTCAGTGATTTTACTGATGTGCACCTGGGAACTCAAACGGTTTGTCCTAGCCTCATAGTGCAGGGCTATCAGTTTTGATATATTAAGTGGCCCCGCTGGAAACGTCCTGAAATTGACTGGTTCCCCTCTCCTCGAGAGGCCAGTCAAAAAAAAGATATCCTCGGTGGTGGGCACTAGTGATTGCCCCTCTAGCATAAAGGCCTCTACATCAGGGTGAAAATAGTCAACTAAGGCATTCTATAGCCTAAGTTGTGCTCGCATAAATGGACATAGGAAGAACTTTAGTAAACCACATTGCATCAATGCGGCCACGACATTCGGATCTCCTACCACCAACTCACTAATTTCTTCATGCTCCCTTTCCCTCCAGTGGATATACATCCTGCCAACACAACAAAGTTCAGGAGGTTTAGTAAAGTCTATTTGGTTTTTTTTTCTATAAAAAGGGGGGTCCACGCGCGCTATCTAAGTGACAATCGTGTGTACACGTGGGTAGGATTTACTCTGCCCGACTGTACACACGGCCTGTCCAGAGATAGCCCGTGTGGAGCTAGGGCCGACCTTTTAAAGTTCGATGCCCACCCAAAAAACAAACTTAAAAGAAAAATTGAAGAATTGAATAGCTAGATAGGGGAGTTTGTACTTACTTGGTCCAAGCGGAAGTTCGTTTCATCCACTGTAGCTCCCAGAATCATTGTTTTTAGCAAAGGGGGTCTTTTGGCTCCAGAGTCAATTTCCAAATCAACAATGGTGATAATGAGCTGTCAGCTTCTATTTATAGAATTTTTGACCTCTTTTTGTCACTTCTTTGGCCTCCCTTATCAGTTTCTTTATACCAAAAACTATTTAGAGTGATTCAGGAGTTATATGGGAGGGATTTGATCGGGTATTGGGACACTTTTTTTGAGTTTTGAGAAAATTTTGACGGTCCATGAAAATTTTTCAAAGAATCCACTTGAGCATATAGGTTAGGTTACTACCCCGACTTTTGTGTCTCGTTGTCTTTTTCCTCTACCATAGGATCGATCCCATCAAGTTGTAACATGGAACCATCATATCTGCTTTAGAAGTGTTGCAACTTGGCGGTAGATCTTACCAGAACATGGATGCCCTAGGTAGGTCCTGGTTGCATTATGGTGTCCATGTTGTCTCTAACACACTATAGGCTCGGGAGTCCTTATAGTATTTCTGAAATATGAGTTTGAGCCTCATTTGCATGATTCTTCTTCGCTCTTGATCTCACCCTCAGGACTCCCAAAAAATAACGGGTCTCCTTTTAATCCCTTTTTAGACCCTCTAAACATGAAAAGATTGTCGAGCGATCTTGTGGCCTTTCATGCTCGTTAAACTGAAATTTGAAGTCACATCTGTTTGGCGGTAATTTACCCCTTTTTCGGTTCAGACAGCCAACTGTATGAACAAAGGTATACTCTATGGAACTTTAGCTCTATAGAAGAGTACTCTCAGGTATAATTTTATCCCTTTTTTGGGCCTGAGGGACTAAACTTACAAAGAAGGAACCCCCACGGAGTCCATAGTTAAGCTCTTTTCAAAATCCCTAAAATTGAAAAGATCGTCGAGTGACCTTATCTTTCACACTCGTTAAATTGGTCCAGAAGAATATTCCTGACGGAGTCCATAGTTAGGCTTTTTTCAGACTCCTTAAAAATGAAAAAATAGCTAAGTGATCTTGTCCTTGTCACACTCGTTAAAATGGTTTTGAATCGACATCTAATCGGTGCTAGTTTACCCCTTTTTGGAACCGACTAGACTATCTTTGAAAAAGGTACCCCAATGGAGTCTCATTTTATGTTTTTTCAGACTCTATGAATATGAAAAACCACCGAGCTTGCCTTCTTTGGGCTTGTTAAACTTACATCGAAGGACGTTACCATTGTGTGTTTTGTTAACCGCGTTTGCATACCTTATACGCCAACCTTGTAATAGTTTTCTTCTGTGTCTTAACACCTTTGGCCTTTGGAGGATTTTTCCTGAGTTTCTTTCTACTAGAACATCAATCTTGTCCTTGTTCCTTGAACTTGTATGTTTGCAACACTCGTTCCTCCTTTGTAACGTAATATTCCTTTATTCTTTTTCCACAATTATTGAAAGGAACAAAAAAAATAAAATATACCCCAAAAAGAGGAAGGGAAAAGTATCTTCTTTATTGCCAGCATAATGAGTCGCCCTTGGATAAATCACATCTGTTTGTTTGTCCATAAAACTATGGGATGTAGTACGACCTTAGGAATATTATCTCACTATATAGAGTTGTGTCGTCCACCATTTGGTTATCCTTCCAGACATATGGAGAGTTTGCGTTGCCTCTTGCTTCGTAGACTTATGATTAACATACATGATGCCTGAGTCTCATCATTTGTCGTGCTATTATCCAAGGGAAGTTTTTCACTAAGCCTGAGTCAGCCCCTCTGCAATATGTCTCTTTTCCGCATACCTAGCCATCCTGAACATCCAATCAAGTCCTTGTTCAAAATCATTGAAGCCTTCAGTCTGATCATCAAGATTATCAAGTCCATGACTGATGAGTTGTCGAAGACCTCTGGGTAGTGCAGTCGTACACTCATATTACACTCCTACCCAATTTTTGAAGATTTTGAAGTTGTTTCTTAAGCTCTGTAGATCTCATCTCCAGCCATCAAGCCGAATCAACTTCTGGAAGATGGATACTCTATATGTATATCTTTCTGATTTCAAGATGTAGCTCCGTTGTGTATTGTCCGCGACTACTCTTTATAGTTAATTGACATGGATCTATAGTGTATTTGATTGGTAGCCATGGTTCTATTTTATCCCGAGCATGGGTATGCCCGCCTCAGTGAGACATTTGTTATTTTGTAGACGGCACCTCCCAGTTCCTAATCCTTGGGCTCAATTGTTCGGCACATCAGTAAAGATTGGTAATGCATTTTGGCCATCAGATGCTCTTCTGACCTCACACATTAGGGGGCATCTGTTATAACCCTAAATTGCACCACACATGCTTACTTGGCATCGGGCCAACTCATATCCCTTCTTTTCTAAAACCCTGCTAAACAACTCTTTGAAAATCCTCTTGAATAAAGGCCCACGCACCTTAATCCATTACTGCACATGTGTACATGCTGGCTGACCCAAAACAACCTGTGTGGACCGACAAAAGCATGAAAAAGGGAAAGTTTTCGACGTAACAAAAAGCTATGGGTGAGTTAACTGAAACTCCTGGCCATGCATGGTCAAGGGTTTGTCCAAATACCTAGCTCCTTCTAGCCTTTAAAAGAAGGGGTAGGGGTCCCATTTGGAAGAGGAAAAATATAGCAAAGAAACTCTACCCATTTATGTATTCCCATTGTCCCAACCCTTTAGCCTTTCCTTGTGCCAAAGGAGATTCAAAGCAAAGCAGTTGAAGGACAGAAGAAGAGGAGCCCAGAAAGAACCAGTTGAAACAAATGCTGGTAAGGTATTTGGATTAACCATAGGACCATATCCTTTGCTCCTAGAATACAAGGTCAGGTAATAGATCACGTATTCTGAGAACAAATCATCTTCCTGAACTAAAACCATGCCAATGGTGGACTCTGCGGCAGCTAGATATAATAAGAAATGGTGTTATACTTAGGTGGCCATAGAAGAGGTGCAGTTGTGAGGGTGTGTTTTAATGCGTCGAAAAAGAATTGAGCAGCATTGTCCCAGTAAAAAGAAACATCTTTCTTCAGTAAGTGCATAAATCCCTTGGTAATTTTAGCATAGTTGGCGATGAAGCGTCGTAAAAATTTTGCCTTGCCTTGTAGACTCTGAAGCTGAAGGATTGTGCGTGGGGAGGGAAACTGGATTATTGCCTCCACCTTGAGAGGATCGACCATGATCCCTATTATTGATACGATGAAACCTAACAAACGTCCTAACATTACGCAGAAGATGCACTTGCTTGGATTCAAGTGAATCCTAAAGTAGCAACAGCGTTCGAAGATTAGTCTAAGGTGTGTGGGATGATCCGTTCTCTTGCGAGATCATGATGCTAAATCATCTAGATAGGACTCAACTATATGCTTGAGATCATGAAAAGAAAAATCCATGACCCACTGGAAGGTGGCTCCAGCATTTTTAAGACCAAAAGGCATCTTATAATATGCAAATGTACCCCATTGACAAATGAATGTCATTTTGTGTTGGTCTTCGGGTTTGATTTGGATTTGATTATATCCCGAAAAACCGTCCATGAAAGAAAAGGCTGCACAACCAGCACATTCATCAATGATCTGGTCGATGAATGGTGTTGGAAAATTATCTTTGGGACGTGCCTTGTTCAAATCATGGAAATCAGTACATACACGAATCGTGCCTTGTTTTTTATTGACCAACATAGGATTTGACACCCATTGAGTCAAATGGATAGGATAGATAAAACTTGCCTTTAGCAATTTCTCAACCTCCATCTTGATGGCTGCTCCTTTCTTGGGATTAACTGGATGAAGTTTCTGTCGAACAGGCTTGGCATCAGGATACATTGTGATTTCATGTTCAACTATTTTTGGATCGACACTTGGCATTTCCTCATCAGACCAGGCAAAAATGTTGCGGAATTCTTTGAAACGATCCATGTAGATTTGAATCTCTTCAGGGGAGCAATCCGCTCTGATGAAGATGTTCTCCATGACGCTAGGTTTTTAGGAGATGTTGATTGGTATAGTGTCAGCGACAGTTCCCATATTGCCCTCAGCATAAATTTCATGTGTAGCTAAGAGATTAATAGGACACGACTGATCTCCCATCATGGTCACAGTGAATTCTCCTGCTTTGATTCGGCTTAAATCTGGGAGAAAATATGATCTGTGATGAAGATCTTCCCAAGGCTTGTCCAGACTAGTCATTGCTTCGATTACTGCTTCATCAAAAGTTAAGACTAATTCTAACGAATCGATGTTAGCGAGAGAACCCTGAACCCAAATAGGCTCTAGAAGTGGATCTAAATCTTGTGCAGGAGTCGGATCAGTGTTAGCTGAAGCTTGATGGACTAAAGTATGCTACTTCAGTGGAAGACAAGGGAATGGACATGCTTGGGTGCCCTGTCTCATCCATCATGGCCAATGGGGAAGGAATTATCCATGGATCCTCGAAGTAAGTCATGCGGAACAACGAAACTTGAAAAATCTCAACCTTATGATGATTGGATATAAACTTGATATCACCTTGAAGAGGCAGGTAATCGAAGGTCCCCATCAAAGATGGGCACAAACCAACCCCTACGTTGACAACACCTGGTTGAGGATTATCAATCATCGGGACCATGGATGCCCCCAAAGCTAGGTCAGGTCTGGAGAAAGACAATTGATCGATGGTCACTATCCATCCTTCATGTGGAAACAACAAGACCCGAAAAACTATAGCAACCACAGCTTGCATAGCATAATTCCAACTTCATCCTAACAAGAGGTTATAGTCGAGGGGGGCATCGACTACCTCTACTTCGACACACATAGTCTTCCCTCCTAACTGCACGGGGAAAGAAGGAACGATGCCATGTGGTCGGAACGAATGACCATCGAAAGCAGTGAGGAGAGTAGGTGATGGAAACAAAACAGGCTGGCCAATGGCCTTCCAACATGCCAACGAAATAACGCATGTCGAGGCGCCCTCATCGACCACCATGTGAAAGATATTCTGAGTAAAAGTTTTCATGGGATATGCCACTACTATCTAAAATGCTACGTGGTAAGGTAGATGAGGTTTTAAGTCGGTTGTATCTAATATGATGGTACGTGGATTACAAGTCTCAGTAGAGCCCAAAGCGGTTAACAAGGATTTCCTCTGAGTACAGCAGCTTTGGAGGACCTCCAAAGAAGACATCGCACAAGGGGTTTGTGACAAATATTCCACCACAGAGTAGTTATGGGTAGCCCTTGCATTTGGGTTATGAGAATCTTTTTTAAATGAACCTTTTGGAATGTGTGTCATTGTTTCTCCCAACGTCTTCTCAATCTGTAGAGGAAGAGACAGGAGGTCAGCTTCTTTACCCTTCTCAGAAGCGCTTGGTTTACTATAATCGTGCACTCTAGTCGATATGAAAGCATCACCCCTAACCATATATACTTTCGTGGAGGCAGGGTTGTTCGGAGGCGGGCAGGTTTCTTGGCTACCCCTTTCCATGCTTGCAAAGGCTTGAGTTAGATTTTTCCCATGTTGAAATGGATTAGTCAACACTACCTGTTGTTCTTGTGTGACAAACTTTTGGGCCTCGGCAAGTCGAGGACATAGATGGGTCGGGTGGTCTTTCGTGCACAAGTTGCATGGATACCTCGCCTTCCATTTTTCAGTGTTCTCCCCGCCAGCATTATCGTTCGGTTTTTTATCCCCCTTACCCTTCTTTCATTGTTTTTTCTTCCCTTCAGGCTGTTGGGTGGCCTTTGGGTTAGTCGACTACACTGTGTGTACTTTTGATGTTTGGGTAGGGGGAGCAGCCAAAGCAGTAGTTTGGTTGGCCGTTGTGTGTTGCATGGATAACTATTGCAATTTCTTTGTCAATTGTTCAGCGGGCTTGGTTTGTGTTGAACCGACAATACCATCGGCATGCGGTCCAGATCTCTATCTATTTTTATCCAGTATTGAACGTGGTGCATCTGGAAAGATTATGTATAATAAATTGGACTGAGAATAGATGAGCTCAAACTGTTGATCCCTCATGATGGTGTCTTCTTCAGATAAAACTCTAGATGTTGCGATGTCTTTGGATAACTACGGGACCAAAGACTTAAGGAACCACTCAAGCAGGAATGTTGGTGGGACTGGTACTTTGATTAAACTCTTTCGGCGTCTAAATTCTCGGATGTGATCAGAGATATGGTTCATTGTTGTCTGTTCGAAATTGGTGAGCAGCTCTGTGCCAGCGTCGTATCTCACATGTAACTAGAAATGGTTTAGGAAAGCCATCATCAGTTCACCAAAAGAAGAGTATCTTGAGCGATCGAGCTCAATGTACCATTTTGTGGCACTCCCAATGAGAATACATTGAAACAATCACAACTATATGGAGTCATCTTTCAATGAGTTAGATGAGCACAAAAGATGGAAGGTAGTCACATGATCTCCTGGATCTTCATTAGGCTTGGATTCGAACTTTGGAATGTCTAAAGGCAACTTCGTCGGCATAGGAGGCCAATGCGGATCGTGACAAATAGGGTCATTCAACAACCTTGTCAAATCTAGCAAGTGTAAAGTTGTCAGGAACGGTAGTTTGGGTTGTTGTTGATAACCTGGGAAAAAGGGACCTGGAGTTTGACTAGCAACAAGTTGCCAGGAAAAGTTTGGCTACTAGCCTGCATTCTGGTAAAAACCATGCCCTAGCCAGCGTAAGGATTTTGCATATGTGGAGACATCATCAGTTGATTTCCCAAATAGGACATAGATTGTTGGGCATGCATTGTATTCAAAGGACTTTGGGAAGGATTACCCCATGCCGATCTCGTGGGGATAGGCATAGTATTTTGTCCGGGGTTCCATTGATTGTGGAAAGAATTACACCAGATCAAAATTTTGGATGAGGGAATGGATCCCTGCCCTGAATTCCAAGGTCCTGCTAAGTTTTCCCCCTGTGCAGGAATAGTACCCTGTACAATAGTAGATTTTCCAAAAATGGGTTTTCCCCCAGTCGGGAAAGCAGCTGACGAGAAGGTGTTGTTACCAAATGTTCCATTCCAAGAAAATGGTGTCGAACCTACTATCATACTATGTGAAGGTGTTCCTTGACTCCCCGCTCCAAATAAACTATTGTGTGTAGGTTGCCCGGTGGATTGCTGATGCGAGCCACTGAGTGAACAGGACAAAGGAGGGATATGACCTCCTTCATAAGGAAAAGAATTAAAAGGGACAGGAGTGCCCCCCATGTGACCTTGTAGAGGAGCGCTAGAGCTCCCTGCCACCAGACCCAAAGTCTGTAAAGTGGAGTAGGAAAGTACAGGACTTGTACCTGAACTAGGCATCCCGTATGAGAACGGAGGGCCTGTCGCACTTGGTGTGAAAGGGGTTCTGGCCGCTGCTAAGGATGGGTTCGGACCACTGTGTGAAGTAGTTGTGGTCGAGACCATGGTGGCTCGGACCGACGACGGTAGGTTAGGAGATGAAAGCTCTCCTGAGGTGAAAATTGTGGTGGGAATTGAAGAATTCCCAGAAAGAGTAACAGCATTTGTTTCCATTGTTGTGTGCAACACTATCTGGCACTCATGAAATTGAATTGGTACAATAAAAGGTGCCAAGAAATCAATGGTTGGGGTTTCAACTGGGCCAAGAGCGGTTGCTTCAAGGTCCAAAATGGTCGATTCCTCTGGGGGTTGTTCGGGCACAGTGGTTTGTAACCCGGTCGCTTCAAAAGACCCTTATTGGTCTAGATTCCGCCTTTATGGTGGCGAGGGTGGCTCCAGTGTAACCGGCAGTAGGCCAAGAAGCCTTCATGACCGGTGGAGCTTGGGATCCTCCACTGTGTGAGAATATCCAAGACAATCTAAGGTAGTATAAACACTCAAAAGTAACACCCACTACAAAAGAATCCCTAGAAGATAAGACAAGCAAACACTAAATTAATTGGAAGAATAGTTACAACAACCAACACTAGAGCAACTTACCGGTGCAAGTGCAACTCGAACACGGAAGCACCCTCTGGGTATACTCTGCAAAGCATGGCCTGATGTATTTCCTAGGTACCACGGTATACCCCCGTAGTCACCTTTGTATGTCCCTAACAAAGATTTGCAACTAGGTTGCCAGCACGCGAACAATCACCAAGAGGGTACAGTCGAAAGTCGGGTAGACCACAATGAGCAGGGTATCGAGCCGGAAACCTGTCAACGGTATCGAGAGAAAATGGTTTGGAAGACAACTGAGGACCTCGAATGGATTCGATACCCACAAAGCCCCATGGCAAATGCAAACGATAGAATCCAAAAACAAGCCCTCTATATGTGTTCTCCACTACGATTGGTCCAGCTTTGGAGGGGTTAGTTCCGCTACCTTTCCGCACGCAACCTCGTGTTTATCCCCTGTGTTAGAGGGGGGTCCCGGATAACTTTCAAGACACTGGACTTAGACACTCCCTATCTCAGACTCCAATGTTTTATTTAAAATGGCCTTGAAGAGTTTCCTCTCCAACCTAATCCAAGGCCCTAGTCCTGAACTAGTTTGTGAACCCTATAAACATAAAAGTCTAGTAGATTTTAAATTTAGTGTTACTTTTATGGATTTGTATTAATTCAAGGGGTACGAGGGTGAAACTGATGATGTGTAAAAGACGAAAGCAAAAATGAATGAAAAAGATGGAAACAAAACTTTTACTAAATGCAAAATTTCAACAACTTTTCAAAAGAAATATTTTTTAATTTTCTAAGATTTTGGACAGCAAACTCAAAAGAATTTCACTCGACTACGAGCTACTTATGAGCTAAGTGAACTGCAAAAACTTATGAAATGAAATTATTTTCCTTGGCTGATGATGCAGAAACACACTCTTCAACCAAATAAAAAAAGAAAAGAGATTTTGTTTTTATTTAAATGCTAGTAAAGAAAGAAAGGGAAAATACTGACAAGCAAAAAACCAAGAAAAACAATTCTTGCCTAAATCGTAGATCACAAAGAATTAGATCGAAAATCAAACACTAGAAATTCTAAAAACAATGACTCTCATACTTGTCTAAAAACCTTTAAAATTCTTTTATTTTTATGAGAAAAAGTAAGTTAAGAGTAAAATTAATCCTAAGCTACTGATTGTTCAAACAGAGATTCAAACCTCTAAGAGGAATACTTCTTATCAAGGGAGACGATGACTTCCTTACCCTTAACAAAAGGTAGCCTGTAAAAGCACGTGATTGTTACTCAAATAGCATGCGTGCGAACACACGTTGAACAGAGACAGAGGGCATGTACACGCGGGCTGACCTTTTACAGGCCACGTGTATATCTAAACTCTCAGAAAAAATGAAAACAAACAGACCAAACCAGGAAGAGACCACTGATATTGATAACCAGGATCCCTTGAAGGCCTGGATACTCTTTCTAACAGAAAAACAAATAATGTAAGGAAAAAATGATAAAGCAAAAACAATCTGAGATAGGACTGCTAGCAAACAAGACTCTGACAGAATTCAATAAAATCCCCTGAGAATGTGTGATTCTGACAGGGAAGAGGATGACTGCCTCTGAAGTCCTCTGAACTCTACATGCTACTGCTACCTCTACATCTAGTGTTCACATGCGAGTTGTAAGAGCATAGGGAACGGGTACACGCGTTCAGACCTTGTGTAGGCCGTGTGTACCTCTGTGGGTCCCGAAAAACACAGTCAAGCAAAAGTCAGGGAAAGATGGCATGGAAAACCAGACTCCCTGCTAGCTCAGACCTTACAAAAACAAAAAGAAAAGACAAGCAAGAAAAACTAGTCTTTAAACTACCCAAAAACTAAAGAAAATTCCAGGAACCCTAGAGAGATTCCCCAGTATGGTCGCCAATTGTGAAAGCATGAAAATTCCAGGAACCCTAGAGAGTTTCCCTAGTACGGAAGCACCCTCCGAGTAAGCACCCTCCAGAAGCACAGAATTGGTGACCATACTGGGGAAACTCTCTAGGGTTCCTGGAATTTTATTTAGTTTTTGGGTAGTTTAAAGACTAGTTTTTCTTGCTTGTCTTTTCTTTTCATTTCTGTAAGGTCTGAGCTAGCAGGGAGTTAGGTTTTCCATACCATATTTCCCTGACTTTTGCTTGACTATGTTTTTTGGGACCCACAGAAGTACACGTGGCCTGCACGAGGTCTTCACGCGTGTACCCACTCCCTACCCTCTTACAGTCCACGTGTGAATGCTAGCTGTAGAGGTAGCAGTAGCGTGTAGAGTTCAGAGAACCTCAGAGGTAGTCATCCTCTTCCCTGTCAGAATCACACATTCTCAGGGGGTTTTCTGGAATTTTGTCTGAAGTCTTGTTTGCTAGCAGTCCTATCTCAGATTGTTTTTTCTTTATCATTTTTTCCTTACATTATTTGTTTTTTTTGTTAGAAAGAGTGTCCAAGCCTTCAAGGGATCCTTGTAATCAATATCAGTAGTCTCTTCCTAGTTTGGTCTGTCTGTTTCCATTTTTCCTCAGAGTTTAGATATACACGCTTCTTGTACAAGGTCAGCCCACATGTACACGCCCTCTACCTCTATCCAACGTGCGTTCGCACGCGTGTTGTTTGAGTAACAGTCGCGTGCTTGTGCAGGATACTTTTTGTGGAGGGTAAGGTAGTCATCCTTTCCTTTGATAAGAATTATTCCTCTCAGGTGTTTGAATCTATGTTGTGAGTAGTTAGTAGCTTAGGATTAATCTTACCCTTAGCCTACTTTTTCTCAGTTAAAAAGTTGTCATAAAAATAAAATAAAATAAAAAAAGTTTTTAATCTTTTTAGACAAGTGTGAGAGTCATTGTTTTTAAAATTTCTAGTGTGTGATTTTTGACCTGATTCTTTGCGATCTGCGATTTAGGCCAGAATTGTTTTTCTTGGTCTTTTACTTGTTGGTATTTTTCCTTTCTTTCTTTACTAGCATTTAAATAAATAAATAAAATCTTTCTTTTCATTTTCTTGTTTGCTTGAAAAGTGTGTTTTTGCATTATTAAGCCAGGGAAAAGTCTTTTATTTCATAAGTTTTTGCAGTTCACTTAGATCATAAGTAGCTCATAGTCAAGTGAAATTCCTTTGAGTTTGTTGTCCAAAATCTTAGAAAAATTAAAAATATTATTTTGAAAAGTTGTTGAAATTTTGCATTCAGTAAAAGTTTTGTTTCCAGCTTTTTCATTCATTTTTTCTTTCATCTTTTACACATCATCAATTTCACCCTCGTACCCCTTGAAGTAAGACAACGCCATAAAAGTAATGCTAAATTTAAAATCTACTAGACTTTTATGTTTATAGGGTTCACAAACTAGTTCAGGACTAGGGCCTTGGATTAGGTTGGAAAGGAAACTCTTCAAGGCCATTTTAAATCAAACATTGGAGTCTGAGATAGGGAGTGTCTAAGTCTAGTTTCGTGAAATTTATCCAAGACCCCCCTCTAAAACAAGGGATAAATATGAGGTCAGGTGCGGAAAGGTAGTGGAGATAACCCCTCCAAAGTTGGACCAATCATAGTGGAGAACACATATAGAGGGCTTGTTTTCGGATTCCATCGTTTGCATTTGCCACGGGGCTTCGTGGGTCTCAAATCCGTTCGAGGTCCTTAGTTGTCTTCCGAAACATTTTCTCTCGATACCATTGACAGGCTTCGGGCTTGATACTCTGTTCATTGTGGTCTACCCAACTTTCGACTATACCCGCCTGGTGACTGTTCGCGCGTTGGCAACCTAGTTGCCAATCTTTTTAGGGACATACACATGTGATTGTGGGGGTATACCACGGTACCTAGTACAAACATTGGGCCACACTTTGCAGAGTATGCCTGGAGGGTGCTTCCGTGTTATATTTTCACTTGCACCGATAAGTTGCTCTAGTGTTGGTTGTTGTAACTATTCTTCCAATTAATTTAGTGTTTGCTTGTCTTATCTTCTAGGGACTTTTGTAGTGTGTGTTACTTTTGAGCGTTTCGACTAACTTAGAGTGTCTTGGATATTCTCACACAATGGAGGATCCTGAGCTCCGTCGGTCATGAAGGCTTCTTGGCCTACCGCCGGTTACACTGGAGCCACCCCCGCCACCATTAAGGCGAAAGCTAGACCAACAAGGGTCTTTTGAAGTGACCGGGTTACAAACCTTTGTGCTCAAACAACCCTTGGAGGAATCGACCATCTTGGACCTTGAAGAAACCCCTCTTGGCCAAGTTGAAACCTCAACCACTGATTTCTTGGCACCTTTCATTGTACTAGTTCAATTTTACGAGCGTCGGAGAGCATCACACACAATAATGGAAACAAATGTTGTTACTCCTTCTGGGAATTCTTCAATTCCTACCACAGTTGTCACCACAGGAGAGATTTCATCTCCTAACCCACCATCGTCAGTCCAAGCCACCATGGTCTTGACCACAACTACTTCGCACAGTGGTCCGATCCCATCTTTGGCGGTGGACACAACCCCTTTCACACCAAGTGCGACATACCCTCTGTTCTCATACGGGATGCCTAGTTTGGGTACAAGTCATGTACTATCCTACTCCACTTTATAGACTTTGGGTCGGGGGGCAGGGAGCTCTAGAACTCCTCTACAAGGTCACATGGGGGGCACTCCTGTCCCTTTTAACCCTTTTCCTTACGGAGGAGGTCATATCCCTCCTTCATCCCCTTCACTCGGTGGTTTGCATCAGCAATCCACTGGGCAACCTACACACAATAGTTTATTTGGAGCGGGGATTCAAGGACCACCTTCGCATAGTATGCCAGTAGGTTCGACACCATTTTCTTGGAACAGAATGTTTGGTTACAATACCTTATCGTCAGCCACTTTCCCGACTGGGGGAAAACCCATTTTTGGACAATCTACTTCTGTGCAGGGCATTATTCCTACACAGGGGGAAAACCTAGCAAGAGCTTGGAATTCAGGGCAAGGATCTGTTCCCTCCTCCGAAATGTCGATCTGGGGTAATTCTTTCCACAATCAATGGAACCCTGGACAAACTACTATGCATATCCCCATGGGACCGGCATGGGGTAATCCTTCCCAAAGTCCTTCAAATACAAAGCATGCCCAAAAATCTATGTCCTATTTGGGAAATCATTCGATGATGTCTCCACATATGCAAAATCCTTACACTGGCCAGGGTCCTAGTTTCTACCAAAATCTGGGCCAGCAGCCAAACATTTCCTGGCAACCTGGTGCCAGTCAAACTCCATCACCCTTTTTCCCAGGTTATTAGTAGCAACCCAATCTACCTTTCCTGGCGACTTTACACTTGCTAGATTTGACAAGGTTGTTGAATGACACCATTTGTCATGATCCACCTTGGAATCCTATGCCGACGAAGTTGCCTTCAGACATTCCAAAGTTCGAAGACAAGCCTAATGAAGATCCAGGAGATCATGTGACTACCTTCCATATTTGGTGCTCATATAACTCATTGAAAGATGTCTCCTTACAGTTGCGATTGTTTCAACGTACTCTCATTGGGAGTGTCGCGAAATGGTACATTGAGCTCGATCGCTCAAAATACTCTTCTTTTCGCGAACTGGTAATGTCTTTCCTTAACCATTTCCAGTTACCTGTGAGATATGACGCTGGCATAGAGCTGCTTGCCAATTTCGAACAGACAACAGCGGACCATATCTCTGATCATATCCGAGAGTGGAGACACTGGAAAAGTTTAATCAAAGTACCAGTCCCACCAGCATTCCTGCTTGAGTGGTTCCTTAAGTATTTGGTCCCGTAGTTATCCAAAGACATTGCGACATCCGTATTTTTCTCTGAAGAAGATGCCATTATGAGGGCTCAATAGTTTGAGCTCATCTATTCTCAGTCTGGTTTATTATACAACATCTTGCTAGATGTGCCACGTTCAATACTGGATAAAACTAGATAGAGAGTTGGACCACATGTCGATGGTATTGTTGGTTCAGCACAAACAAATCCAGCTGAGCAATTGACGAAGAAGTTGCAGCAGTTATCTATACAACACATAGCGGCTAGCCAAACTACTGCTTTGGTTGCTCCCCCTACCAAAACGTCGAAAGTACACACAGTGCAATCGACTAACCCAAAGGCCACCCAGCATCCTGAAGGGAAGAAAAAACAATGAAAGAAGAGTTTGGGGGACAAAAAACCCAACGATAATGATGGCGGGGACAACACTGAGAGACGGAAGGCAAGGTATCCATGCAACTTGTGCGCGGAGGACCACCCGACCCATATATGTCCTCGACTTGTAGAAGCCCAAAATTTTTTGACACAGCAACAGCCTGTTGTGTTGACCAACCCATTTCAACATGGGAAAAATCTAACCTAAGCCTCTGCAAACACAGAAGGGGGTAGCCAAGAACCCCCTCTGCCTACGAACAACCCCGCATCCACAAATGTATATATGGTGAAGGGTGATGCTTTTATATCGACTAAAGCACATGACTATAGTAAACCAAGCACTTCTGAGAAGGGTAAAGAAGCTGAACTCCCATCTCTTCCTCTACAGATTGAGAAGACGTTGGACAAAACAATGAAACGCATTCCAAAAGGTGCATTTAAAAAAGCTTCTCATAATCCAAATGCAAGGGCCTACAAAAACTATTCTGTGGTGGAAGATTTATCACAAACCCCTTGTGCGATGTCTGATTTGGAGGTCCTCCAAAGCTACCCTGCTCAGAGGAAAGCCTTGTTAACCGCTTTGGGCTCTACCGAGACTTGTAATCCGGGTACCATCATGTTAGATACAACCGACTTAAAACCCCGTCTACCTTACCACGTAGCATTTCAGATAGTAGTGGCTTATCCCACGAAAACTTTTACTCAAAATATCTTTCGAACGGTGGTCGATGAGGGTGCCTCAACATGCGTTATGTCATTGGCATGTTGGAAGGCCATTGGCCAGCCCGTTTTGTCTCTGTCACCTACTCTCCTCACTGCTTTCGACGGTCATTTGTTTCGACCACATGGTATCATTCCTTCTTTCCCCATACAGTTAGGAGGGAATACTGTGTGTGTCGAAGTAGAGGTAGTCGATGCTCCCCTTGACTATAACCTTTTGATAGGAACGAGTTGGACTTATGCCATGCAAACTATGGTTGCTACAGTTTTCTGGGTCTTGTTGTTTCCACATGAGGGATGGATAGTGACCATTGATTAATTGTCTTTCTCCAGACCTGACCCTGCATTGGGGGCATCCACGGTTCCGATGATTGATAATCCTCAACCAGGTGTCATCAACATAGGGGTTGGTTTGTGCCCATCTTTGATGGGGACCTTTTATTACCCACCCCCTCAAGGTGATATCAAGTTTATATCCAATCACCATAAGGTTGATATTTTTCAAGTTTCGTCATTCTGCACGACTTACTTCGATGATCCGTGGATACTTCCTTCCCCATCAGCCACGATGGATGAGGTAGGGCACCCAGATATGTCTGTTCCCTTGTCCTCCACTTAAGTAGTGTACTCTTTAGTCCAGCAAGCTTCAGCTAACATTGATCCAACTCCTGCACAAGAGTTAGATCCACTTCTAGAGACTATTTGGGCTCATGTTTCTCTCGCTAACACCGATTCGTTAGACTAAGTATTTCCCTCTGACGAAGTAGTAATCAAAGCAATGACTAGTCCAGAAAAACCTTGGGAATATCTTCATCACAAATCATATTTCCTCCCAGAGTTAAGTTGAATCAAAGCAGGATAATTCACCGCAACTATGACTGGAAATAGGTCTTGTCATATTGATCCCTTAGCTACACACAAGATCTATGTTGAGGGTAATATGGAAACCATTATTGAAACAATACCTATCAATATCTCAAGAACCCCTGGTGTCATAGACAACATTTTCGTCGAAGCATACAGCTCCCCCAAGGAGATGTCAGGCATCAACCCACAAAGAGTCTATCATGAGCGAACTTTGTTGTTTTTCAAGCTCGCTTTGAGATCCGAAAGCACCATCTGGCGAGACTGAATTTATGCTTTTCGATATCATCTGGATTAACTTAGAAAAGTAACCATTATGGATTCTTCTTTAAGCCCTTTTCAGACTCCTTAAATATGAAAATATTGTCGAGAGACCTTGTTTCTTCAAACTCGTTCAATTGGTCCAGAAGAACATTCCCTAAACGGGTCTTCTTTTAAGCCCTTTTTAGACCCTCTAAACATGAAAAGATTGTTGAGAGATCTTGTGGCCTTTCACGCTCCTTAAACTGAAATTTGAAGTCACGTCTGTCCAGCGGTAGTTTACCCCTTTTTCGGTCTGGACGGTCAACTTTACGAACAAAGGTATACTCTATGGAACTTCCGTTCTTTAGAAGAGTACTCTCATGTATAATTTTATCCATTTTTTTGGCCTGAGGGACTAAAATTACAAAAAAGAAACCCCCACGGAGTCCATAGCTAAGCTCTTTTCAGACTCCCTAAAATTGAAAAGATCGTCGAGTGACCTTATTCTTTCACACTCGTTAAATTGGTCCAGAAGAATATTCCTGACGGATTCCATAGTTAATCTTTTTTCAGACTCCTTAAAAATGAAAAAATGGTCGAGTGACCTTGTCTTTATCACACTCGTTAAAATGGTTTTGAATAGACGTCTAATTGGTGCTAGTTTACCCTTTTTCGAACCGACTAGACTATCTTCGAAAAAGGTACCCCAATGGAGTCTCCTTTTATGTTTTTTCAGACTCTCTAAATATGAAAAACCACCGAGATTTCCTTCTCTAGGCTCGTTAAACTTACATCGAAGGACATTACCATTGTGTGTTTTATCAACCGCATTTCCATACCTTATACGCCAACCTTGTAACATTTTGCTTCTGCGTCTTAACACCTTTGGCCTTTGGAGGATTTTTCCCGAGTGTCATTCTACTAGAACATCAGTCTTGTCCTTGTGCCTCAAGATTGTATGTTTTCAACACTCGTTCCTCCTTTGTAACATAATATTCCTTTATTCGTTTTCCACAATTATTGAAAAGAACAAAAAAATCAAATATACCCCAAAAAGAAGAAGGGAAAAGTATTTTCTTTATTGGCAGCATAATGAGTCACCCTTAGATAAAGCACATCTGTCTGTTTGTTTATCAAACTATGGGATGTAGTATGACCTTAGGAATATTTTCTCGCTATATAGAGTTGTGTCCTCCACCATTTGGTTATCCTTCCAAACATATGGAGAGTTTGTGTTGCCTCCTGCTTCATAGACTTATGATTAATGCCATGCTACCTGAGTCTCATCATTTCTCGTGCTATTATCCAAGGGAAGTTTGTCACCAAGCCTAAGTCGGCCCCTCTGCAATATGTCTCTTGTCCTCATGCCCAGCCATCCTAAACACCCAATCAAGTCCTTGTTTGAAATAACTGAAGCCTTCAGTCTGATCATCAAGATTATCAAGTCCATGACCGACGAGCCATCGAAGACCTCTGGGTAGTGCAGTCGTACACTCATATTACACTCCTACCTGAGTTTTGAATATTTTGAAGTTGTTGCTCAAGCTCTGAAGATCTCATCTCCAGCCATCAGGTTGAATCAGCTTCTGGAAGATGGATACTTTATATGTATATCTTTCTGATTTCAATATGTAGCTCCGCTATGTATTGTTCGCGTCTACTCTTTATAGTTATTTGACATGGATCTACAGTGTATTTGATTGGTAGCCATGATTCTATTTTATGTTGAGCATGGGTATGCCCGCCTCGGTGAGACATTTGTTATTTTGCAGACGGCACCTCTCAGTTCTTGATCCTTGGGCTCAATCGTTCGGCACATCAGTAAAGATTGGTAATGTATTCCATCCATCAAATTCTCTTCTAACCTCACACATTAGGGGGCATCTATTATAACCCTAAATTGCACCAGACATGATTACCTGGCATCAAGCCATCTCATAGCCCTTATTTTCCAAAAACTACTGAACAACTCTTCTAAAAACTCCATTTTTAAAAGTCCACACTAGTTGGCCCACTATAGCCCGCATGGATCTACAGTGTCCACGCTAGCATGCCCACTGCAGCCTGCGTGGACCTTCAAAATCATGAAAAAAGGAAAGTTGCCGACAGAACAAAAAGCTATGGGTGAGTTAACTGAAACTCCCAGCAATGCATGGCCGAGGGTTCGTCCAAATACCTATCTCCTTCTAGCCTATAAAAGAAGGGGTAGTGGTCCCATTTGGAGAGAGGAAAAAAATAAAAAAGAAACTCTACCCATTTACGTATTCTCTGGACAAGCCACGTGTACACTCGGGCAGAGTAAAGCCTGCCCACGTGGACCCCCCTTTTTATAGAAAAAAGAACCAAATAGCCTTTACTAAGCCTCCTGAACTTTCTTGTGCTGGCAGGATGTATGTCCACTGGAGGGAAAGGGAGCATGAAGAAATTAGTGAGTTGCTAGTGGGAGATCTGAATGTCATGGCTGCATTGATGCAATGTAGTATACTTAAGTTCTTGTTGTGTCCATTTATGCGAGCACAACCTAGGCTAATGAATGCCTTGGTTGACTATTGGCACCCTGATGCAGAGGCCTTTATCCTAGAGGGGAAATCACGGGTGCCCACCACTAAGGATATCTCTTTTTTGACTGGCCTCTCGAGGAGAGGAGAACCAGTCAATTTCAGGACATTTCCAGCCGGGCCACTTAATATATCGGAACTGATAGCCCTACACTGTGAAGTTGGGACAAACTGTTTGAGCTCCTAGGTTCCCATCAGTAAGATCACTGACCTATCGCTACAGTCGATATTATTGTTGATTGGGCGGATTACCAATTCAGCAGCCTTGCATCAGGCGTCTCACGCATAGATGAACTGTGCTATCCAGTGCTTGAATGCACAGATTTTTTACTAGAGTACCACACTACTTGAGTGTATGAAGAGGCAATTGACAAATTGCCGAAAGCGGACACAGAGGAACTTTGGGTTCGGGACGATTTTGTCTTCATTATTCTTTGAGAGAGTTCCGAGATTTAGTCCTCGGGAAGTGGTACAAGAACATCAGGCCTCTTTTCCTGCTATATGTAGATGGGCAGTATTACTGCCACGACAGGGTGGTGGAAGGACCAATGAGTCCTTCGATGATTACTTTTTTGTGTGGATATCATGGCAGATCCCTATGATTGAATATTACCCATATGCAGGGATAGACTTTTCTAGAGATCCTGAGATACCCATGCCTCCTGGTGAGGAGTGAGGGAAGATGGGTAAGACTCCACCTTTGTAGTTTTTTTTGTTTGTATATGTAATTTTTATGTCATTTTTGTTATATATATCATTTTTTTATATTCCAGAGTATTTGATGGGTATATGTTTGTTGCATGCAGATGTGAGACCCATGTGACCTGTCGATTATGCACGGAACAGGCATCATCCTCGGCTAGAAGCTGCAGCTTCCGCCGCCGGGGGACCAGCAGTAGCAGGGAACCTCCCATCCGGGGAGGCTGAGAGGGTCCTTAGACGAGTTGAGCGGAACTTCACTACACCCACTCGCACAGTCTTGATGGCAAAGATAGAGGACCTACCGCCATCCATGCAGCCTCATGTAGTGGGGGCACCTCAGACGTGGGTCTGATTGTTTAGGCGTTTAGCCCATGTTGTGGACTATTATAATAGGGCCCATAGGCCCTGAACCTATTTAGACTTTTTACGTGCCACGAGCACTTCTTGTATATATTTTTTGAGGGAATAAGCCCTGTGACTCTT
Source organism: Picea engelmannii (assembly GCA_009831015.1). Lineage (NCBI taxonomy): Eukaryota > Viridiplantae > Streptophyta > Pinopsida > Pinales > Pinaceae > Picea > Picea engelmannii. The sequence goes on from WSFP011401022.1 coordinate 24,887, forward strand.
TATTAGTCCCATTTTTTAGGCGCTTGTGTCCATCTATGTACTCTGGTTATTTTATGATGTTATATTTGGTTTTTTAATCTTTTGTGTCTTATGTATCACGTGTGAAAAAATGTATTTACATGATTATGTCAATGTTATTTCATATGTGTGCAAGATGCCAATCTAAAATGTGATTAGCTAGAGTATCTGTAATTTGGTTTAATCTCCTAGGAACATGAAAATATGTAATATAATCAAAGTTTCATTCTAAGAGACATACCCTAAGGAATCATCGGTGTAAGGCTGGATCATGAACCTAGTATACTATGTTTAGCTCAGACACAACCAGTTGAGCGTCGAGATAGACCCGGAGATGAGAGATACCAAATGACAAGGCATCACAAAGCAACTCAATAACTGCACTATACTCAGCGACATTATTTGTGGTGTCACCTAATCATATACCTCTGGAAGATAACAACTGGCCCTGAGGTGTAAAGATTACCCAAGTTGTGGAGGCAAGCCTCTGAGTGTGTCGACTAGAACCATCTGCATACCCAATGAACACCTCGGAATCACTTGACATCTACCATATTGATGAAAGATAACATCAATGACACGTCCATAACACTTAAAAGAAACTAAAAAGTAATAGTACAAAGACTATACATATGTTACAAAAGTTACCCACAATGACCTGCCTATGAGTAATACTTCTTGAGGTAGAGCCCATTTCTAGGCTCTGCCAAAGCATTCCCTTCAAAATCAACTACACGATAAGCACCCTTTTTTAATGCCTCTTTTATGATGAAAGGTCCAAACCACATGGGTTTGAATTTTCCTACCCCCAGGGGGTCCTTATCTTGGTCATAGACTAGGACAAGGTCGCCTTCAAAGAAAATTCGAGGTTGAACAGACCTATCATACTGACACTTGACCTTATGTTTGTGAGCCTCGTTGTCTAGGGATGCATCACGACACTGGTCATTGAGCTGCTCAAGGTGTATTAACCGTTCTTCAAGTGGAGAAGTGTCTGGCAATAATTGTACTGCCAATTTTAGAGATAGGATATGACATTCAATGGGAAAGACTGCCTCCAGCCCGTAAACGAATTGAAAAGGTGAGAAACCGGTTGCAGTCTTAACAGATGTTTGGTAAGCCCATAATGTCGAGTATAACATCAAATGCCAATTTGACTTGGCTGAGTTGATAGTTCGTTGTAGAATAGTCTTAAGGGTTTTGTTTACAGCTTCCACCTACCCATTGGCTTGGGGGTAGTAGGGTGATGAATTCTCTTGCCGTAACCCAAGATTTCATGTTAATTCGGTCATCATTTGGTTCTGAAAGTGACTTCCATGGTCAGTAACAATCTCTCTCAGGACACCGATCCTTGCTATGATCTGGTTGAATAAGAAGAGAGTTGCAGTCTCTCCATCATCTTTAAACATTGGCATAGCTTCGACCCACTTCGTGAAGTAGTCTACAGCTACGATGATATAGCGGTGCCCCCTTGCTGAATTGGGGTTGCAAGTAGTGTAATCAATCCCCCACTTGGTGAAGGGACCAACTTTGATGACAGGAAACATGGGAGCA
>WSFP011401023.1:0-26458 GCA_009831015.1 Picea engelmannii
TGCTCCCATGTTTCCTGTCATCAAAGTTGGTCCCTTCACCAAGTGGGGGATTGATTACACTACTTGCAACCCCAATTCAGCAAGGGGGCACCGCTATATCATCGTAGCTGTAGACTACTTCACGAAGTGGGTCGAAGCTATGCCAATGTTTAAAGATGATGGAGAGACTGCAACTCTCTTCTTATTCAACCAGATCATAGCAAGGATCGGTGTCCTGAGAGAGATTGTTACTGACCATGGAAGTCACTTTCAGAACCAAATGATGACCGAATTAACATGAAATCTTGGGTTACGGCAAGAGAATTCATCACCCTACTACCCCCAAGCCAATGGGTAGGTGGAAGCTGTAAACAAAACCCTTAAGACTATTCTACAACGAACTATCAACTCAGCCAAGTCAAATTGGCATTTGATGTTATACTCGACATTATGGGCTTACCAAACATCTGTTAAGACTGCAACCGGTTTCTCACCTTTTCAATTCGTTTACGGGCTGGAGGCAGTCTTTCCCATTGAATGTCATATCCTATCTCTAAAATTGGCAGTACAATTATTGCCAGACACTTCTCCACTTGAAGAACGGTTAATACACCTTGAGCAGCTCAATGACCAGTGTCGTGATGCATCCCTAGACAACGAGGCTCACAAACATAAGGTCAAGTGTCAGTATGATAGGTCTGTTCAACCTCGAATTTTCTTTGAAGGCGACCTTGTCCTAGTCTATGACCAAGATAAGGACCCCCTGGGGGTAGGAAAATTCAAACCCATGTGGTTTGGACCTTTCATCATAAAAGAGGCATTAAAAAAGGGTGCTTATCGTGTAGTTGATTTTGAAGGGAATGCTTTGGCAGAGCCTAGAAATGGGCTCTACCTCAAGAAGTATTACTCATAGGCAGGTCATTGTGGGTAACTTTTGTAACATATGTATAGTCTTTGTACTATTACTTTTTAGTTTCTTTTAAGTGTTATGGACGTGTCATTGATGTTATCTTTCATCAATATGGTAGATGTCAAGTGATTCCGAGGTGTTCATTGGGTATGCAGATGGTTCTAGTCGACACACTCAGAGGCTTGCCTCCACAACTTGGGTAATCTTTACACCTCAGGGCCAGTTGTTATCTTCCAGAGGTATATGATTAGGTGACACCACAAATAATGTCGCTGAGTATAGTGCAGTTATTGAGTTGCTTTGTGATGCCTTGTCATTTGGTATCTCTCATCTCCGGGTCTATCTCGACGCTCAACTGGTTGTGTCTGAGCTAAACATAGTATACTAGGTTCATGATCCAGCCTTACACCGATGATTCCTTAGGGTATGTCTCTTAGAATGAAACTTTGATTATATTACATATTTTCATGTTCCTAGGAGATTAAACCAAATTACAGATACTCTAGCTAATCACATTTTAGATTGGCATCTTGCACACATATGAAATAACATTGACATAATCATGTAAATACATTTTTTCACACGTGATACATAAGACACAAAAGATTAAAAAACCAAATATAACATCATAAAATAACCAGAGTACATAGATGGACACAAGCGCCTAAAAAATGGGACTAATAAAGAGTCACAGGGCTTATTCCCTCAAAAAATATATACAAGAAGTGCTCGTGGCACGTAAAAAGTCTAAATAGGTTCAGGGCCTATGGGCCCTATTATAATAGTCCACAACATGGGCTAAACGCCTAAACAATCAGACCCACGTCTGAGGTGCCCCCACTACATGAGGCTGCATGGATGGCGGTAGGTCCTCTATCTTTGCCATCAAGACTGTGCGAGTGGGTGTAGTGAAGTTCCGCTCAACTCGTCTAAGGACCCTCTCAGCCTCCCCGGATGGGAGGTTCCCTGCTACTGCTGGTCCCCCGGCGGCGGAAGCTGCAGCTTCTAGCCGAGGATGATGCCTGTTCCGTGCATAATCGACAGGTCACATGGGTCTCACATCTGCATGCAACAAACATATACCCATCAAATACTCTGGAATATAAAAAAATGATATATATAACAAAAATGACATAAAAATTACATATACAAACAAAAAAAACTACAAAGGTGGAGTCTTACCCATCTTCCCTCACTCCTCACCAGGAGGCATGGGTATCTCAGGATCTCTAGAAAAGTCTATCCCTGCATATGGGTAATATTCAATCATAGGGATCTGCCATGATATCCACACAAAAAAGTAATCATCGAAGGACTCATTGGTCCTTCCACCACCCTGTCGTGGCAGTAATACTGCCCATCTACATATAGCAGGAAAAGAGGCCTGATGTTCTTGTACCACTTCCCGAGGACTAAATCTCGGAACTCTCTCAAAGAATAATGAAGACAAAATCGTCCCGAACCCAAAGTTCCTCTGTGTCCGCTTTCGGCAATTTGTCAATTGCCTCTTCATACACTCAAGTAGTGTGGTACTCTAGTAAAAAATCTGTGCATTCAAGCACTGGATAGCACAGTTCATCTATGCGTGAGACGCCTGATGCAAGGCTGCTGAATTGGTAATCCGCCCAATCAACAATAATATCGACTGTAGCGATAGGTCAGTGATCTTACTGATGGGAACCTAGGAGCTCAAACAGTTTGTCCCAACTTCACAGTGTAGGGCTATCAGTTCCGATATATTAAGTGGCCCGGCTGGAAATGTCCTGAAATTGACTGGTTCTCCTCTCCTCGAGAGGCCAGTCAAAAAAGAGATATCCTTAGTGGTGGGCACCCGTGATTTCCCCTCTAGGATAAAGGCCTCTGCATCAGGGTGCCAATAGTCAACCAAGGCATTCATTAGCCTAGGTTGTGCTCGCATAAATGGACACAACAAGAACTTAAGTATACTACATTGCATCAATGCAGCCATGACATTCAGATCTCCCACTAGCAACTCACTAATTTCTTCATGCTCCCTTTCCCTCCAGTGGACATACATCCTGCCAGCACAAGAAAGTTCAGGAGGCTTAGTAAAGGCTATTTGGTTCTTTTTTCTATAAAAAGGGGGGTCCACGTGGGCAGGCTTTACTCTGCCCGAGTGTACACGTGGCTTGTCCAGAGAATACGTAAATGGGTAGAGTTTCTTTTTTATTTTTTTCCTCTCTCCAAATGGGACCACTACCCCTTCTTTTATAGGCTAGAAGGAGATAGGTATTTGGACGAACCCTCGGCCATGCATTGCTGGGAGTTTCAGTTAACTCACCCATAGCTTTTTGTTCTGTCGGCAACTTTCCTTTTTTCATGATTTTGAAGGTCCACGCAGGCTGCAGTGGGCATGCTAGCGTGGACACTGTAGATCCATGCGGGCTATAGTGGGCCAACTAGTGTGGACTTTTAAAAATGGAGTTTTTAGAAGAGTTGTTCAGTAGTTTTTGGAAAATAAGGGCTATGAGATGGCTTGATGCCAGGTAATCATGTCTGGTGCAATTTAGGGTTATAATAGATGCCCCCTAATGTGTGAGGTTAGAAGAGAATTTGATGGATGGAATACATTACCAATCTTTACTGATGTGCCGAACGATTGAGCCCAAGGATCAAGAACTGAGAGGTGCCGTCTGCAAAATAACAAATGTCTCACCGAGGCGGGCATACCCATGCTCAACATAAAATAGAATCATGGCTACCAATCAAATACACTGTAGATCCATGTCAAATAACTATAAAGAGTAGACGCGAACAATACATAGCGGAGCTACATATTGAAATCAGAAAGATATACATATAAAGTATCCATCTTCCAGAAGCTGATTCAACCTGATGGCTGGAGATGAGATCTTCAGAGCTTGAGCAACAACTTCAAAATATTCAAAACTCAGGTAGGAGTGTAATATGAGTGTACGACTGCACTACCCAGAGGTCTTCGATGGCTCGTCGGTCATGGACTTGATAATCTTGATGATCAGACTGAAGGCTTCAGTTATTTCAAACAAGGACTTGATTGGGTGTTTAGGATGGCTGGGCATGAGGACAAGAGACATATTGCAGAGGGGCCGACTTAGGCTTGGTGACAAACTTCCCTTGGATAATAGCACGAGAAATGATGAGACTCAGGTAGCATGGCATTAATCATAAGTCTATGAAGCAGGAGGCAACACAAACTCTCCATATGTTTGGAAGGATAACCAAATGGTGGAGGACACAACTCTATATAGCGAGAAAATATTCCTAAGGTCATACTACATCCCATAGTTTGATAAACAAACAGACAGATGTGCTTTATCTAAGGGTGACTCATTATGCTGCCAATAAAGAAAATACTTTTCCCTTCTTCTTTTTGGGGTATATTTGATTTTTTTGTTCTTTTCAATAATTGTGGAAAACGAATAAAGGAATATTATGTTACAAAGGAGGAACGAGTGTTGAAAACATACAATCTTGAGGCACAAGGACAAGACTGATGTTCTAGTAGAATGACACTCGGGAAAAATCCTCCAAAGGCCAAAGGTGTTAAGACGCAGAAGCAAAATGTTACAAGGTTGGCGTATAAGGTATGGAAATGCGGTTGATAAAACACACAATGGTAATGTCCTTCGATGTAAGTTTAACGAGCCTAGAGAAGGAAATCTCGGTGGTTTTTCATATTTAGAGAGTCTGAAAAAACATAAAAGGAGACTCCATTGGGGTACCTTTTTCGAAGATAGTCTAGTCGGTTCGAAAAAGGGTAAACTAGCACCAATTAGACGTCTATTCAAAACCATTTTAACGAGTGTGATAAAGACAAGGTCACTCGACCATTTTTTCATTTTTAAGGAGTCTGAAAAAAGATTAACTATGGAATCCGTCAGGAATATTCTTCTGGACCAATTTAACGAGTGTGAAAGAATAAGGTCACTCGACGATCTTTTCAATTTTAGGGAGTCTGAAAAGAGCTTAGCTATGGACTCCGTGGGGGTTTCTTTTTTGTAATTTTAGTCCCTCAGGCCAAAAAAATGGATAAAATTATACATGAGAGTACTCTTCTAAAGAACGGAAGTTCCATAGAGTATACCTTTGTTCGTAAAGTTGACCGTCCAGACCGAAAAAGGGGTAAACTACCGCTGGACAGACGTGACTTCAAATTTCAGTTTAAGGAGCGTGAAAGGCCACAAGATCTCTCAACAATCTTTTCATGTTTAGAGGGTCTAAAAAGGGCTTAAAAGAAGACCCGTTTAGGGAATGTTCTTCTGGACCAATTGAACGAGTTTGAAGAAACAAGGTCTCTCGACAATATTTTCATATTTAAGGAGTCTGAAAAGGGCTTAAAGAAGAATCCATAATGGTTACTTTTCTAAGTTAATCCAGATGATATCGAAAAGCATAAATTCAGTCTCGCCAGATGGTGCTTTCGGATCTCAAAGCGAGCTTGAAAAACAACAAAGTTCGCTCATGATAGACTCTTTGTGGGTTGATGCCTGACATCTCCTTGGGGGAGCTGTATGCTTCGACGAAAATGTTGTCTATGACACCAGGGGTTCTTGAGATATTGATAGGTATTGTTTCAATAATGGTTTCCATATTACCCTCAACATAGATCTTGTGTGTAGCTAAGGGATCAATATGACAAGACCTATTTCCAGTCATAGTTGCGGTGAATTCTCCTGCTTTGATTCGGCTTAACTCTAGGAGGAAATATGATTTGTGATGAAGATATTCCCAAGGTTTGTCTAGACTAGTCATTTCTTTGATTACTACTTCGTCAGAGGGAAATACTTAGTCTAATGAATCGGTGTTAGCGAGAGAAACATGAGCCCAAATAGTCTCTAGAAGTGGATCTAGCTCTTGTGCAGGAGTTGGATCAATGTTAGCTGAAGCTTGCTGGACTAAAGAGTACACTACTTAAGCGGCGGACAAGGGCATAGACATATCTAGGTGCCCTACCTCATCCATCGTGGCTGATGGGGAAGGATGTATCCACGGATCATTGAAGTAAGTCGTGCGGAATGACGAAACTTGAAAAATATCAACCTTATGGTGATTGGATATAAACTTGATATCACCTTGAGGGGGCGGGTAATCAAAGGTACCCATCAAAGATGGGCACAAACCAAGCCCTATGTTGATGACACCTGGTTGAGGATTATCAATCATCGGAACCATGGATGCCCCCAATGCAGGGTCAGGTCTGGAGAAAGACAATTAATCGATGGTCACTATCCATCCCTCATGTGGAAACAACAAGACCCAGAAAACTGTAGCAACCACAGTTTGCATGGCATAAGTCCAACTCGTTCCTATCAAAAGGTTATAGTCAAGGGGAGCATCGACTACCTCTACTTCGACACACACGGGCTTCCCTCCTAACTGTATGGGGAAAGAAGGAATGATACCATGTGGTCGAAAAAAACGACCGTCGAAAGCGGTGAGGAGAGTAGGTGACAGAGACAAAACGGGCTGGCCAACGGCCTTCCAACATGCCAATGACATAACGCATGTTGAGGCACCCTCATAGACCACCGTTCGAAAGATATCCTGAGTAAAAGTTTTCGTGGGATAAGCCACTACTATCTGAAATGCTACGTGGTAAGGTAGACGGGGTTTTAAGTCGGTTGTATCTAACATGATGGTACCTGGATTACAAGTCTCGGTAGAGCCCAAAGCAGTTAACAAGGCTTTCCTCTTAGCAGGGTAGCTTTGGAGGACCTCCAAATCAGACATCGCACAAGGGGTTTGTGATAAATCTTCCACCATAGAATAGTTTTTGTAGGCCCTTGCGTTTGGATTATGAGAAGCTTTTTTAAATGCACCTTTTGGAATGCGTTTCATTGTTTTGTCCAACGTCTTCTCAATCTGTAGAGGAAGAGATGGGAGTTCAGCTTCTTTACCCTTCTCAGAAGTGCTTGGTTTACTATAGTCATGCGCTTTAGTCGATATAAAAGCATCACCCTTCACCATATATACATTTGTGGATGCGGGGTTGTTCGCAGGCGGAGGGGGTTCTTGGCTACCCCCTTCTGTGTTTGCAGAGGCTTAGGTTAGATTTTTCCCATGTTGAAATGGGTTGGTCAACACAACAGGCTGTTGCTGTGTCAAAAAATTTTGGGCTTCTACAAGTCGAGGACATATATGGGTCGAGTGGTTCTCCGCGCACAAGTTGCATGGATACCTTGCCTTCCGTCTCTCAGTGTTGTCCCTGCCATCATTATCGTTGGGTTTTTTGTCCCCCAAACTCTTCTTTCATTGTTTTTTCTTCCCTTCAGGATGTTGGGTGGCCTTTGGGTTAGTCGATTGCACTGTGTGTACTTTCGACGTTTTGGTAGGGGGAGCAACCAAATCAGTAGTTTGGCTGGCCGCTGTGTGTTGTATAGATAACTGCTGCAACTTCTTCGTCAATTGCTCAGCTGGATTTGTTTGTGCTGAACCAACAATACCATCGACATGTGGTCCAACTCTCTGTCTAGTTTTATCCAGTATTGAACGTGGCACATCTAGCAAGATGTTGTATAATAAACCAGACTGAGAATAGATGAGCTCAAACTGTTGAGCCCTCATAATGGCATCTTCTTCAGAGAAAAATCTGGATGTCGCAATGTCTTTGGATAACTACGGGACCAAATACTTAAGGAACCACTCAAGAAGGAATGCTTGTGGGACTGGTACTTTGATTAAACTTTTCCAGTGTCTCCACTCTCAGATATGATCAGAGATATGGTCCACTGTTGTCTGTTCAAAATTGGCAAGAAGCTCTATGCCAGCGTCGTATCTCACAGGTAACTGGAAATGGTTAAGGAAAGCCATTACCAGTTCGCGAAAAGAAGAGTATTTTGAGCGATCGAGCTCAATGTACCATTTCGCGACACTCCCAATGAGAGTACATTGAAACAATCGCAACTGTAAGGAGTCATCTTTCAATGAGTTATATGAGCACCAAATATGGAAGGTAGTCACATGATCTCCTGGATCTTCATTAGGCTTGTCTTCGAACTTTGGAATGTCTAAAGGCAACTTCGTCGGCATAGGATTCCAACGCGGATCGTGACAAATGGTGTCATTCAACAACCTTGTCAAATCTAGCAAGTGTAAAGTCGCCAGGAAAGGTAGATTGGGTTGCTGCTAATAACCTGGGAAAAAGGGTCATGGAGTTTGACTGGCACCAGGTTGCCAAGAAACGTTTGGCTGCTGGCCCAGATTTTGGTAGAAACCAGGACCCTGGCCAGTGTAAGGATTTTACATATGTGGAGACATCATCGACTGATTTCCCAAATAGGACATAGATTGTTGGGCATGCTTTATATTTGAAGGACTTTGGGAAGGATTACCCCATGCCGGTCCCATGGGGATATGCATAGTAGTTTGTCCAGGGTTCCATTGATTGTGGAAAGAATTACCCCAGATCGACATTTCGGAGGAGGGAACGAATCCTTGCCCTGAATTCCAAGATCTTGCTAGGTTTTCCCCCTATGTAGGAATAATACCCTTCACATAAGTAGATTGTCCAAAAATGGGTTTGCCCCCAGTCGGGAAAGTGGCTGACGAGAAGGTATTGTAACCAAAAATTCTGTTCCAAGAAAACAGTGTCGAACCTACTAGCATACTATGCGAAGGTGGTCCTTGAATCCCCACTCCAAATAAACTATTGTGTGTAGGTTGCCCAGTGGATTGCTGATGAAAACCACCGAGTGAAGGGGATGAAGGAGGGATATGACCTCCTCCGTAAGGAAAAGGGTTAAAAGGGACAGGAGTGCCCCCCATGTGACGTTGCAGAGGAGTGCTAGAGCTCCCTGCCCCCCGACCCAAAGTCTGTAAAGTGGAGTAGGATAGTACATGACTTGTACCCAAACTAGGCATCCCGTATGAGAACAGAGGGTGTGTCGCACTTGGTGTGAAAGGGGTTGTGTCCATCGCCAAAGATGGGATCGGACCACTGTGCGAAGTAGTTGTGGTCAAGACCATGGTGGCTTGGACTGATGATGGTGGGTTAGGAGATGAAATCTCTCCTGTGGTGACAACCGTGGTAGGAATTGAAGAATTCCCAGAAGGAGTAACAACATTTGTTTCCATTATTGTGTGTGATACTCTCCGGCGCTCGTAAAATTGAACTGGTACAATGAAAGGTGCCAAGAAATCAGTGGTTGGGGTTTCAACTGGGCCAAGAGGGGTTTCTTCAAGGTCCAATATGGTCGATTCCTCCAAGGGTTGTTTGAGCACAAAGGTTTGTAACCCGATCACTTCAAAAGACCCTTGTTGGTCTAGCTTTCGCCTTAATGGTGGCGGGGGTGGCTCTAGTGTAACCGGCGGTAGGCCAAGAAGCCTTCGTGACCGACGGAGCTCAGGATCCTCCATTGTGTGAGAAGATCCAAGACACTCTAAGTTAGTCGAAACGCTTAAAATTAACACACACTACAAAAGTCCCTAGAAGATAAGACAAGCAAACACTAAATTAATTGGAAGAATAGTTACAACAACCAACACTAGAGCAACTTATCGGTGCAAGTGAAAATCTAACATGGAAGCACCCTCCAGGCATACTCTGCAAAGTGTGGCCCGATGTTTGTACTAGGTACCGTGGTATACCCCCACAGTCACATGTGTATGTCCCTAAAAACATTGGCAACTAGGTTGCCAATGCACGAACAATCACCAGGTGGGTATAGTCGAAAGTTGGGTAGACCACAATGAACAGAGTATCAAGCCCGAAGCCTGTCAATGGTATCGAGAGAAAATGTTTCGGAAGACAACTAAGGACCTCGAACGGATTTGAGACCCACGAAGCCCCGTGGCAAATGAAAACGATGGAATCCGAAAACAAGCCCTCTATATGTGTTCTCCACTACGATTGGTCCAACTTTGGAGGGGTTATCTCCACTACCTTTCCGCACCTGACCTCATATTTATCCCCTGTGTTAGAGGGGGGTCTTGGATAAATTTCACGAAACTAGACTTAGACACTCCCTATCTCAGACTCCAATGTTTGATTTAAAATGGCCTTGAAGAGTTTCCTCTCCAACCTAATCCAAGGCCCTAGTCCTGAACTAGTTTGTGAACCCTATAAACATAAAAGTCTAGTAGATTTTAAATTTAGCATTACTTTTATGGCGTTGTCTTACTTCAAGGGGTACGAGGGTGAAATTGATGATGTGTAAAAGATGAAAGAAAAAATGAATGAAAAAGCTGGAAACAAAACTTTTACTGAATGCAAAATTTCAACAACTTTTCAAAATAATATTTTTAATTTTTCTAAGATTTTGGACAACAAACTCAAAGGAATTTCACTTGACTATGAGCTACTTATGATCTAAGTGAACTGCAAAAACTTATGAAATAAAAGACTTTTCCCTGGCTTAATAATGCAAAAACACACTTTTCAAGCAAACAAGAAAATGAAAAGAAAGATTTTATTTATTTATTTAAATGCTAGTAAAGAAAGAAAGGAAAAATACCAACAAGTAAAAGACCAAGAAAAACAATTCTGGCCTAAATCGCAGATCGCAAAGAATCAGGTCAAAAATCACACACTAGAAATTTTAAAAACAATGACTCTCACACTTGTCTAAAAAGATTAAAAACTTTTTTTATTTTATTTTATTTTTATGACAACTTTTTAACTGAGAAAAAGTAGGCTAAGGGTAAGATTAATCCTAAGCTACTAACTACTCACAACATAGATTCAAACACCTGAGAGGAATAATTCTTATCAAAGGAAAGGATGACTACCTTACCCTCCACAAAAAGTATCCTGCACAAGCACGCGACTGTTACTCAAACAACACGCGTGCGAACGCACGTTGGATAGAGGTAGAGGGCGTGTACATGTGGGCTGACCTTGTACAAGAAGCGTGTATATCTAAACTCTGAGGAAAAATGGAAACAGACAGACCAAACTAGGAAGAGACTACTGATATTGATTACAAGGATCCCTTGAAGGCTTGGACACTCTTTCTAACAAAAAAAACAAATAATGTAAGGAAAAAATGATAAAGAAAAAACAATCTGAGATAGGACTGCTAGCAAACAAGACTTCAGACAAAATTCCAGAAAACCCCCTGAGAATGTGTGATTCTGACAGGGAAGAGGATGACTACCTCTGAGGTTCTCTGAACTCTACACGCTACTGCTACCTCTACAGCTAGCATTCACACGTGGACTGTAAGAGGGTAGGGAGTGGGTACACGCGTGAAGACCTCGTGCAGGCCACGTGTACTTCTGTGGGTCCCAAAAAACATAGTCAAGCAAAAGTCAGGGAAATATGGTATGGAAAACCTAACTCCCTGCTAGCTCAGACCTTACAGAAATGAAAAGAAAAGACAAGCAAGAAAAACTAGTCTTTAAACTACCCAAAAACTAAATAAAATTCCAGGAACCCTAGAGAGTTTCCCCAGTATGGTCACCAATTCTGTGCTTCTGGAGGGTGCTTACTCGGAGGGTGCTTCCGTACTAGGGAAACTCTCTAGGGTTCCTGGAATTTTCATGCTTTCACAATTGGCGACCATACTGGGGAATCTCTCTAGGGTTCCTGGAATTTTCTTTAGTTTTTGGGTAGTTTAAAGACTAGTTTTTCTTGCTTGTCTTTTCTTTTTGTTTTTGTAAGGTCTGAGCTAGCAGGGAGTCTGGTTTTCCATGCCATCTTTCCCTGACTTTTGCTTGACTGTGTTTTTCGGGACCCACAGAGGTACACACGGCCTACACAAGGTCTGAACGCGTGTACCCGTTCCCTATGCTCTTACAACTCGCATGTGAACACTAGATGTAGAGGTAGCAGTAGCATGTAGAGTTCAGAGGACTTCAGAGGCAGTCATCCTCTTCCCTGTCAGAATCACACATTCTCAGGGGATTTTATTGAATTCTGTCAGAGTCTTGTTTGCTAGCAGTCCTATCTCAGATTGTTTTTGCTTTATCATTTTTTCCTTACATTATTTGTTTTTCTGTTAGAAAGAGTATCCAGGCCTTCAAGGGATCCTGGTTATCAATATCAGTGGTCTCTTCCTGGTTTGGTCTGTTTGTTTTCATTTTTTCTGAGAGTTTAGATATACACGTGGCCTGTAAAAGGTCAGCCCGCGTGTACATGCCCTCTGTCTCTGTTCAACGTGTGTTCGCACGCATGCTATTTGAGTAACAATCACGTGCTTTTACAGGCTACCTTTTGTTAAGGGTAAGGAAGTCATCGTCTCCCTTGATAAGAAGTATTCCTCTTAGAGGTTTGAATCTCTGTTTGAACAATCAGTAGCTTAGGATTAATTTTACTCTTAACTTACTTTTTCTCATAAAAATAAAAGAATTTTAAAGGTTTTTAGACAAGTATGAGAGTCATTGTTTTTAGAATTTCTAGTGTTTGATTTTCGATCTAATTCTTTGTGATCTACGATTTAGGCAAGAATTGTTTTTCTTGGTTTTTTGCTTGTCAGTATTTTCCCTTTCTTTCTTTACTAGCATTTAAATAAAAACAAAATCTCTTTTCTTTTTTTATTTGGTTGAAGAGTGTGTTTCTGCATCATCAGCCAAGGAAAATAATTTCATTTCATAAGTTTTTGCAGTTCACTTAGCTCATAAGTAGCTCGTAGTCGAGTGAAATTCTTTTGAGTTTGCTGTCCAAAATCTTAGAAAATTAAAAAATATTTCTTTTGAAAAGTTGTTGAAATTTTGCATTTAGTAAAAGTTTTGTTTCCATCTTTTTCATTCATTTTTGCTTTCGTCTTTTACACATCATCAGTTTCACCCTCGTACCCCTTGAATTAATACAAATCCATAAAAGTAACACTAAATTTAAAATCTACTAGACTTTTATGTTTATAGGGTTCACAAACTAGTTCAGGACTAGGGCCTTGGATTAGGTTGGAGAGGAAACTCTTCAAGGCCATTTTAAATAAAACATTGGAGTCTGAGATAGGGAGTGTCTAAGTCCAGTGTCTTGAAAGTTATCCGGGACCCCCCTCTAACACAGGGGATAAACACGAGGTTGCGTGCGGAAAGGTAGCGGAACTAACCCCTCCAAAGCTGGACCAATCGTAGTGGAGAACACATATAGAGGGCTTGTTTTTGGATTCTATCGTTTGCATTTGCCATGGGGCTTTGTGGGTATCGAATCCATTCGAGGTCCTCAGTTGTCTTCCAAACCATTTTCTCTCGATACCGTTGACAGGTTTCCGGCTCGATACCCTGCTCATTGTGGTCTACCCGACTTTCGACTGTACCCTCTTGGTGATTGTTCGCGTGCTGGCAACCTAGTTGCAAATCTTTGTTAGGGACATACAAAGGTGACTACGGGGGTATACCGTGGTACCTAGGAAATACATCAGGCCATGCTTTGCAGAGTATACCCAGAGGGTGCTTCCGTGTTCGAGTTGCACTTGCACCGGTAAGTTGCTCTAGTGTTGGTTGTTGTAACTATTCTTCCAATTAATTTAGTGTTTGCTTGTCTTATCTTCTAGGGATTCTTTTGTAGTGGGTGTTACTTTTGAGTGTTTATACTACCTTAGATTGTCTTGGATATTCTCACACAGTGGAGGATCCCAAGCTCCACCGGTCATGAAGGCTTCTTGGCCTACTGCCGGTTACACTGGAGCCACCCTCGCCACCATAAAGGCGGAATCTAGACCAATAAGGGTCTTTTGAAGCGACCGGGTTACAAACCACTGTGCCCGAACAACCCCCAGAGGAATCGACCATTTTGGACCTTGAAGCAACCGCTCTTGGCCCAGTTGAAACCCCAACCATTGATTTCTTGGCACCTTTTATTGTACCAATTCAATTTCATGAGTGCCAGATAGTGTTGCACACAACAATGGAAACAAATGCTGTTACTCTTTCTGGGAATTCTTCAATTCCCACCACAATTTTCACCTCAGGAGAGCTTTCATCTCCTAACCTACCGTCGTCGGTCCGAGCCACCATGGTCTCGACCACAACTACTTCACACAGTGGTCCGAACCCATCCTTAGCAGCGGCCAGAACCCCTTTCACACCAAGTGCGACAGGCCCTCCGTTCTCATACGGGATGCCTAGTTCAGGTACAAGTCCTGTACTTTCCTACTCCACTTTACAGACTTTGGGTCTGGTGGCAGGGAGCTCTAGCGCTCCTCTACAAGGTCACATGGGGGGCACTCCTGTCCCTTTTAATTCTTTTCCTTATGAAGGAGGTCATATCCCTCCTTTGTCCTGTTCACTCAGTGGCTCGCATCAGCAATCCACCGGGCAACCTACACACAATAGTTTATTTGGAGCGGGGAGTCAAGGAACACCTTCACATAGTATGATAGTAGGTTCGACACCATTTTCTTGGAATGGAACATTTGGTAACAACACCTTCTCGTCAGCTGCTTTCCCGACTGGGGGAAAACCCATTTTTGGAAAATCTACTATTGTACAGGGTACTATTCCTGCACAGGGGGAAAACTTAGCAGGACCTTGGAATTCAGGGCAGGGATCCATTCCCTCATCCAAAATTTTGATCTGGTGTAATTCTTTCCACAATCAATGGAACCCCGGACAAAATACTATGCCTATCCCCACGAGATCGGCATGGGGTAATCCTTCCCAAAGTCCTTTGAATACAATGCATGCCCAACAATCTATGTCCTATTTGGGAAATCAACTGATGATGTCTCCACATATGCAAAATCCTTACGCTGGCTAGGGCATGGTTTTTACCAGAATGCAGGCTAGTAGCCAAACTTTTCCTGGCAACTTGTTGCTAGTCAAACTCCAGGTCCCTTTTTCCCAGGTTATCAACAACAACCCAAACTACCGTTCCTGACAACTTTACACTTGCTAGATTTGACAAGGTTGTTGAATGACCCTATTTGTCACGATCCGCATTGGCCTCCTATGCCGACGAAGTTGCCTTTAGACATTCCAAAGTTCGAATCCAAGCCTAATGAAGATCCAGGAGATCATGTGACTACCTTCCATCTTTTGTGCTCATCTAACTCATTGAAAGATGACTCCATATAGTTGTGATTGTTTCAATGTATTCTCATTGGGAGTGCCACAAAATGGTACATTGAGCTCGATCGCTCAAGATACTCTTCTTTTGGTGAACTGATGATGGCTTTCCTAAACCATTTCTAGTTACATGTGAGATACGACGCTGGCACAGAGCTGCTCACCAATTTCGAACAGACAACAATGAACCATATCTCTGATCACATCCGAGAATTTAGACGCCGAAAGAGTTTAATCAAAGTACCAGTCCCACCAACATTCCTGCTTGAGTGGTTCCTTAAGTCTTTGGTCCCGTAGTTATCCAAAGACATCGCAACATCTAGAGTTTTATCTGAAGAAGACACCATCATGAGGGATCAACAGTTTGAGCTCATCTATTCTCAGTCCAATTTATTATACATAATCTTTCCAGATGCACCACGTTCAATACTGGATAAAAATAGATAGAGATCTGGACCGCATGCCGATGGTATTGTCGGTTCAACACAAACCAAGCCCGCTGAACAATTGACAAAGAAATTGCAATAGTTATCCATGCAACACACAACGGCCAACCAAACTACTGCTTTGGCTGCTCCCCCTACCCAAACATCAAAAGTACACACAGTGTAGTCGACTAACCCAAAGGCCACCCAACAGCCTGAAGGGAAGAAAAAACAATGAAAGAAGGGTAAGGGGGATAAAAAACCGAACGATAATGCTGGCGGGGAGAACACTGAAAAATGGAAGGCGAGGTATCCATGCAACTTGTGCACGAAAGACCACCCGACCCATCTATGTCCTCGACTTGCCGAGGCCCAAAAGTTTGTCACACAAGAACAACAGGTAGTGTTGACTAATCCATTTCAACATGGGAAAAATCTAACTCAAGCCTTTGCAAGCATGGAAAGGGGTAGCCAAGAAACCTGCCCGCCTCCGAACAACCCTGCCTCCACGAAAGTATATATGGTTAGGGGTGATGCTTTCATATCGACTAGAGTGCACGATTATAGTAAACCAAGCGCTTCTGAGAAGGGTAAAGAAGCTGACCTCCTGTCTCTTCCTCTACAGATTGAGAAGACGTTGGGAGAAACAATGACACACATTCCAAAAGGTTCATTTAAAAAAGATTCTCATAACCCAAATGCAAGGGCTACCCATAACTACTCTGTGGTGGAATATTTGTCACAAACCCCTTGTGCGATGTCTTCTTTGGAGGTCCTCCAAAGCTGCTGTACTCAGAGGAAATCCTTGTTAACCGCTTTGGGCTCTACTGAGACTTGTAATCCACGTACCATCATATTAGATACAACCGACTTAAAACCTCATCTACCTTACCACGTAGCATTTTAGATAGTAGTGGCATATCCCATGAAAACTTTTACTCAGAATATCTTTCACATGGTGGTCGATGAGGGCGCCTCGACATGCGTTATTTCGTTGGCATGTTGGAAGGCCATTGGCCAGCCTGTTTTGTTTCCATCACCTACTCTCCTCACTGCTTTCGATGGTCATTCGTTCCGACCACATGGCATCGTTCCTTCTTTCCCCGTGCAGTTAGGAGGGAAGACTATGTGTGTCGAAGTAGAGGTAGTCGATGCCCCCCTCGACTATAACCTCTTGTTAGGATGAAGTTGGAATTATGCTATGCAAGCTGTGGTTGCTATAGTTTTTCGGGTCTTGTTGTTTCCACATGAAGGATGGATAGTGACCATCGATCAATTGTCTTTCTCCAGACCTGACCTAGCTTTGGGGGCATCCATGGTCCCGATGATTGATAATCCTCAACCAGGTGTTGTCAACGTAGGGGTTGGTTTGTGCCCATCTTTGATGGGGACCTTCGATTACCTGCCTCTTCAAGGTGATATCAAGTTTATATCCAATCATCATAAGGTTGAGATTTTTCAAGTTTCGTTGTTCCGCATGACTTACTTCGAGGATCCATGGATAATTCCTTCCCCATTGGCCATGATGGATGAGACAGGGCACCCAAGCATGTCCATTCCCTTGTCTTCCACTGAAGTAGCATACTTTAGTCCATCAAGCTTCAGCTAACACTGATCCGACTCCTGCACAAGATTTAGATCCACTTCTAGAGCCTATTTGGGTTCAGGGTTCTCTCGCTAACATCGATTCGTTAGAATTAGTCTTAACTTTTGATGAAGCAGTAATCGAAGCAATGACTAGTCTGGACAAGCCTTGGGAAGATCTTCATCACAGATCATATTTTCTCCCAGATTTAAGCCGAATCAAAGCAGGAGAATTCACTGTGACCATGATGGGAGATCAGTCGTGTCCTATTAATCTCTTAGCTACACATGAAATTTATGCTGAGGGCAATATGGGAACTGTCGCTGACACTATACCAATCAACATCTCCTAAAAACCTAGCGTCATGGAGAACATCTTCATCAGAGCGGATTGCTCCCCTGAAGAGATTCAAATCTACATGGATCGTTTCAAAGAATTCCGCAACATTTTTGCCTGGTCTGATGAGGAAATGCCAAGTGTCGATCCAAAAATAGTTGAACATGAAATCACAATGTATCCTGATGCCAAGCCTGTTCGACAGAAACTTCATCCAGTTAATCCCAAGAAAGGAGCAGCCATCAAGATGGAGGTTGAGAAATTGCTAAAGGCAAGTTTTATCTATCCTATCCATTTGACTCAATGGGTGTCAAATCCTATGTTGGTCAATAAAAAACAAGGCACGATTCGTGTATGTACTGATTTCCATGATTTGAACAAGGCACGTCCCAAAGATAATTTTCCAACACCATTCATCGACCAGATCATTGATGAATGTGCTGGTTGTGCAGCCTTTTCTTTCATGGACGGTTTTTCGGGATATAATCAAATCCAAATCAAACCCGAAGACCAACACAAAATGACATTCATTTGTCAATGGGGTACATTTGCATATTATAAGATGCCTTTTGGTCTTAAAAATGCTGGAGCCACCTTCCAGTGGGTCATGGATTTTTCTTTTCATGATCTCAAGCATATAGTTGAGTCCTATCTAGATGATTTAGCATCATGATCTCGCAAGAGAACGGATCATCCCACACACCTTAGACTAATCTTCGAACGCTGTTGCTACTTTAGGATTCACTTGAATCCAAGCAAGTGCATCTTCTGCGTAATGTTAGGACGTTTGTTAGGTTTCATCGTATCAATAATAGGGATCATGGTCGATCCTCTCAAGGTGGAGGCAATAATCCAGTTTCCCTCCCCACGCACAATCCTTCAGCTTCAGAGTCTACAAGGCAAGGCAAAATTTTTACGACGCTTCATCGCCAACTATGCTAAAATTACCAAGGGATTTATGCACTTACTGAAGAAAGATGTTTCTTTTTACTGGGACAATGCTGCTCAATTCTTTTTCGACGCATTAAAACACACCCTCACAACTGCACCTCTTCTATGGCCACCTAAGTATAACACCATTTCTTATTATATCTAGCTGCCGCAGAGTCCACCATTGGCATGGTTTTAGTTCAGGAAGATGATTTGTTCTCAGAATACGTGATCTATTACCTGACCTTGTATTCTAGGAGCAAAGGATATGGTCCTATGGTTAATCCAAATACCTTACCAGCATTTGTTTCAACTGGTTCTTTCTGGGCTCCTCTTCTTCTGTCCTTCAACTGCTTTGCTTTGAATCTCCTTTGGCACAAGGAAAGGCTAAAGGGTTGGGACAATGGGAATACATAAATGGGTAGAGTTTCTTTGCTATATTTTTCCTCTTCCAAATGGGACCCCTACCCCTTCTTTTAAAGGCTAGAAGGAGCTAGGTATTTGGACAAACCCTTGACCATGCATGGCCAGGAGTTTCAGTTAACTCACCCATAGCTTTTTGTTACGTCGAAAACTTTCCCTTTTTCATGCTTTTGTCGGTCCACACAGGTTGTTTTGGGTCAGCCAGCATGTACACATGTGCAGTAATGGATTAAGGTGCGTGGGCCTTTATTCAAGAGGATTTTCAAAGAGTTGTTTAGCAGGGTTTTAGAAAAGAAGGGATATGAGTTGGCCCGATGCCAAGTAAGCATGTGTGGTGCAATTTAGGGTTATAACAGATGCCCCCTAATGTGTGAGGTCAGAAGAGCATCTGATGGCCAAAATGCATTACCAATCTTTACTGATGTGCCGAACAATTGAGCCCAAGGATTAGGAACTGGGAGGTGCCGTCTACAAAATAACAAATGTCTCACTGAGGCGGGCATACCCATGCTCGGGATAAAATAGAACCATGGCTACCAATCAAATACACTATAGATCCATGTCAATTAACTATAAAGAGTAGTCGCGGACAATACACAACGGAGCTACATCTTGAAATCAGAAAGATATACATATAGAGTATCCATCTTCCAGAAGTTGATTCGGCTTGATGGCTGGAGATGAGATCTACAGAGCTTAAGAAACAACTTCAAAATCTTCAAAAATTGGGTAGGAGTGTAATATGAGTGTACGACTGCACTACCCAGAGGTCTTCGACAACTCATCAGTCATGGACTTGATAATCTTGATGATCAGACTGAAGGCTTCAATGATTTTGAACAAGGACTTGATTGGATGTTCAGGATGGCTAGGTATGCGGAAAAGAGACATATTGCAGAGGGGCTGACTCAGGCTTAGTGAAAAACTTCCCTTGGATAATAGCACGACAAATGATGAGACTCAGGCATCATGTATGTTAATCATAAGTCTACGAAGCAAGAGGCAACGCAAACTCTCCATATGTCTGGAAGGATAACCAAATGGTGGACGACACAACTCTATATAGTGAGATAATATTCCTAAGGTCGTACTACATCCCATAGTTTTATGGACAAACAAACAGATGTGATTTATCCAAGGGCGACTCATTATGCTGGCAATAAAGAAGATACTTTTCCCTTCCTCTTTTTGGGGTATATTTTATTTTTTTTGTTCCTTTCAATAATTGTGGAAAAAGAATAAAGGAATATTACGTTACAAAGGAGGAACGAGTGTTGCAAACATACAAGTTCAAGGAACAAGGACAAGATTGATGTTCTAGTAGAAAGAAACTCAGGAAAAATCCTCCAAAGGCCAAAGGTGTTAAGACACAGAAGAAAACTATTACAAGGTTGGCGTATAAGGTATGCAAACGCGGTTAACAAAACACACAATGGTAACGTCCTTCGATGTAAGTTTAACAAGCCCAAAGAAGGCAAGCTCGGTGGTTTTTCATATTCATAGAGTCTGAAAAAACATAAAATGAGACTCCATTGGGGTACCTTTTTCAAAGATAGTCTAGTCGGTTCCAAAAAGGGGTAAACTAGCACCGATTAGATGTCGATTCAAAACCATTTTAACGAGTGTGACAAGGACAAGATCACTTAGCTATTTTTTCATTTTTAAGGAGTCTGAAAAAAGCCTAACTATGGACTCCGTCAGGAATATTCTTCTGGACCAATTTAACGAGTGTGAAAGATAAGGTCACTCGACGATCTTTTCAATTTTAGGGATTTTGAAAAGAGCTTAACTATGGACTCCGTGGGGGTTCCTTCTTTGTAAGTTTAGTCCCTCAGGCCCAAAAAAGGGATAAAATTATACCTGAGAGTACTCTTCTATAGAGCTAAAGTTCCATAGAGTATACCTTTGTTCATACAGTTGGCTGTCTGAACCGAAAAAGGGGTAAATTACCGCCAAACAGATGTGACTTCAAATTTCAGTTTAACGAGCATGAAAGGCCACAAGATCGCTCGACAATCTTTTCATGTTTAGAGGGTCTAAAAAGGGATTAAAAGGAGACCCGTTATTTTTTGGGAGTCCTGAGGGTGAGATCAAGAGCGAAGAAGAATCATGCAAATGAGGCTCAAACTCATATTTCAGAAATACTATAAGGACTCCCGAGCCTATAGTGTGTTAGAGACAACATGGACACCATAATGCAACCAGGACCTACCTAGGGCATCCATGTTCTGGTAAGATCTACCGCCAAGTTGCAACACTTCTAAAGCAGATATGATGGTTCCATGTTACAACTTGATGGGATCGATCCTATGGTAGAGGAAAAAGACAACGAGACACAAAAGTCGGGGTAGTAACCTAACCTATATGCTCAAGTGGATTCTTTGAAAAATTTTCATGGACCGTCAAAATTTTCTCAAAACTCAAAAAAAGTGTCCCAATACCCGATCAAATCCCTCCCATATAACTCCTGAATCACTCTAAATAGTTTTTGGTATAAAGAAACTGATAAGGGAGGCCAAAGAAGTGACAAAAAGAGGTCAAAAATTCTATAAATAGAAGCTGACAGCTCATTATCACCATTGTTGATTTGGAAATTGACTCTGGAGCCAAAAGACCCCCTTTGCTAAAAACAATGATTCTGGGAGCTACAGTGGATGAAACGAACTTCCGCTTGGACCAAGTAAGTACAAACTCCCCTATCTAGCTATTCAATTCTTCAATTTTTCTTTTAAGTTTGTTTTTTGGGTGGGCATCGAACTTTAAAAGGTCGGCCCTAGCTCCACACGGGCTATCTCTGGACAGGCCGTGTGTACAGTCGGGCAGAGTAAATCCTACCCACGTGTACACACGATTGTCACTTAGATAGCGCGCGTGGACCCCCCTTTTTATAGAAAAAAAAACCAAATAGACTTTACTAAACCTCCTGAACTTTGTTGTGTTGGCAGGATGTATATCCACTGGAGGGAAAGGGAGCATGAAGAAATTAGTGAGTTGGTGGTAGGAGATCCGAATGTCGTGGCCGCATTGATGCAATGTGGTTTACTAAAGTTCTTCCTATGTCCATTTATGCGAGCACAACTTAGGCTATAGAATGCCTTAGTTGACTATTTTCACCCTGATGTAGAGGCCTTTATGCTAGAGGGGCAATCACTAGTGCCCACCACCGAGGATATCTTTTTTTTGACTGGCCTCTCGAGGAGAGGGGAACCAGTCAATTTCAGGACGTTTCCAGCGGGGCCACTTAATATATCAAAACTGATAGCCCTGCACTATGAGGCTAGGACAAACCGTTTGAGTTCCCAGGTGCACATCAGTAAAATCACTGACCTATCGTTGCAGGCGATATTATTGCTGATTGGGCGGATTATCGGTTCAACAGCCTTGCATCAGGCATCTCGCGCACAGATGAACTATTCTATCCAGTGCTTGAATGCACAGATGTTTGACTAGAGTACAACACTACTTGAGTGTATGAAGAGGCAATTGACAGATTGCCGACAGCGGACACAGAGGAACTTCATGTTCGAGACGATTTTGTGTTCATTCTTCTTTGAGAGAGTTATGAGCTTTAGTCCTCATGATGTGGTACGAGGATATCAGGCCTCTTTTCCTGCCATATGTAGATGGGCAGTATTACTACCGCGACAGGGTGGTGGAAGGACCAATGAGTCCTTCGATGACGACTTTTTTTCATGGCTGTCACGACAGATCCCTGTGATTGAGGATTACCCATATGCAGGGATAGACTTTTCTAGAGATCCTGAGATACCCGTGCCTCCTAGTGAGGAGTGAGGGGAGATGGGTAAGTCTCCACCTTTGTAGTTTTTTTTTTTTTGTATATGTAATTTTTATGTCGTTTTATTTATATATATCATTTTTTTATATGCCAGATTATTTGACAGGTATACGTTTGTTGCATGCAGATTTGGGACTCGTGCGACCTGCTGATTATGCACAGAACAGGCATTGTCCTCGGACAGAAGCTGCAACTGCCACTGCTGGGGGACCAGTAGTAGCAGAGAACCTCCCAGCCAGGAAGGCTGAGAGGGTCCTTAGATGAGTTGAGCAAAACTTCACTGCACTCACTCACACAGTCTCGATGGAAGAGACAGAGGACTTGTCGCCATCCATGCAGCCTCATGTAGTGGGGGTACCTCGTACGTGGGTCCAATTTTTTAGGCGTTTAACCCATGATGTGGACTATTATAACAGGGCCCATAGGCCCTGAACCTATTTATACTTTTTACGTGCCACGAGCACTACTTGTATATAATTTTTGAGGGCATAAGCCCTGTGACTCATTATTAGTCCAATTTTTGAGGCGCTTGCGTCCATCTATGTACTCTGGTTATTTTGTGATGTTATATATGGTTTTTTTATCTTTTGTGTCTTATGGATCACGTGTGCAAAAATGTATTTACATGCTTATGTCAATGTTCTTTCATATGTGTGCAAGATGCCAATCTAAAATGTGATTAGCTAGAGTATCTGTAATTTGGTTTAATCTCCTAGGATCGTGAAAATATGTAATGTAATCAAAGTTTCATTCTAAGAGACGTACCCTAAGGAATCGTCGGTGTAAGGATGGATCATGAACCCGATATACTCTATTTAGCTGAGACACAACCAGTTGAGCATCGAGATAGACCCGGAGATGAGAGATACCCAATGACAAGGCGTCATGAAGCAACTCAATAACTGCACTATACTCGACGACATTATTTGTGGTGTCACCTAAGCATATACCTCCGGAAGATAACAACTGGCCCTGAGGTGTAAAGATTACCCAAGCTGCAGAGGCAAGCCTCCGAGTGTGCTGACTAGCACCATCTGCATACCCAACGAACACCTCGGAATAACTTGACATCTTTCATATTGACGAAAGATAACATCAATGAAACGCCCATAACACTTAAAAGAAACTAAAAAGTAATAGTACAAAGACTATACATATGTTACAAAAGTTGCCCACAGTGACCTGCCTATGAGTAATACTTCTTGAGGTAGATCCCATTTCTAGTCTCCGCCAAAGCATTCCCTTCAAAATCAACCAGACAATAAGTGACCTTTTTTAATACCTCTTTTATGATGAAAGGTCTGAACCACATGGGTTTGAATTTTCCTGCCCCCAGGGGATCCTTATCTTGGTCATAGACCAGGATAAGCTTGCCTTCAGAGAAAATCCGAGGATGAACGGACCTATCATACTGACACTTGACCTTATGTTTGTGAGCCTCGTTGGCCAAGGCCACATCACAATGTTTCTCATTGAGCTGCTCAAGGTGTACTAACCGTTCTTCAAGTGGAGAAGTGTATGTCAATAATTGTACTGCCAATTTTAGAGATGGGATCTAACATTCAATGGGAAAGACTGCCTCGAGCCCATAAACGAGTTGAAAAGGTGAGAAACTGGTTGTAGTCTTAAAAGATGTTCAGTAAGCCCATAATGCCGAGTATAACATCAAATGCCAATTTGACTTGGCTGAGTTGATAGTTCGCTGTAGAATAGTCTTAAGAGTTTTGTTTACAGCTTCCACCTAACCATTGGCTTGGGGGTAGTAGGGTGATGAATTCTCTTGCCATAACCCAAGCTTTGATGTTAATTCGGTCATCATTTGGTTCTGAAAGTGACTACCATGGTCAGTAACAATCTCTCTCGGGACGTCGAACCTTGCTATGATCTGGTTGAATAAGAAGAGATCTGTAGTCTCTCCATCATCTTTAAACATTGTCATAGCTTCGACCCATTTCATGAAGTAGTCTACAACTATGATGATATAGCGGTGCCCCCTTGCTGAAGGGGTGTTGGAAATTTTTTAACAGGCAGCATATGCTTGTCATTGATGGCAAGTACGACAGTGACAATGGCTTGAGTACAACACCGATGATCAACAGGAAAATATAAGATAAGTCCAGGAAGATCGAATGATTGAAGGCAATGCTGGCAAGTACAAGAGTGATGATAGGAAATGATGGAAAGTACAATAGTGATGATGGCTTGAGTACAACAATGATGATCAACAGGAAAATAGAAGACAAGTCCAGGAAGATCTAATGATCGAAGGCAACACAACATTGATAAAATGATCGAAGGCCCGAGAATCATTTCTGATCGTTGGATCTCATTCAAAATTCTTGAAAGAACGAGGGCCGTCAGATCAGAATAAAGACAAGAAGAACGCTAAACAGGAGGACAGATATTAGACGTTAGATCCAAGCATAGGACCCGACCATCGTTGGATCAAGGAGAACCTGCACACCTTTTAAATTATAACAAGGAGAAGCGGGTGTAATTGCGATATGCGAAATCGTGAATTAATATGAGCCGTTAGATCGAGGTTGAATCTAGACTGTTGATTCCAGTCCAGGTTTGAGTTTCGAGGATCGCGAGTTGAACATGTCAAAGATTATTAACATTAGGAATCCCAATTTCGCGATATGCGAAATTACGATTCAATCGCAGCCGTTGAATCAAGCTCAGATATGGACCGTTGATCTATCTCCATATCAGAGTTTTGGGGATCGAGAGTTGGAGATGACAAGTAATATCATCCACAGAAATCCTAACTTCGCGATATGAAAAATCACGACGTAATCTGAGCCGTCAAATCAAGATCACATCTGGACCGTCGATCCGACTCATGTCAGCAAACCACGTCTGCTAGGAACACGTGGCACAACCAGGTAATGACAAGTGTTAGACTGATTCAACATTCCAAGCACATGTAAGTCATGAATCAGGGTGACACTTGGAAGTTATTTAACACATGTGACGTCAACAGACTTACTCCATATCAGAGTTTCATGAATCGCGACATAGAGAGACAAGAAAACATTCACCACAGGAATGTCGAAATCGCGATATATGAAATTGCGAAATGATCTGAACCGTCAAATCAAGTGTTGATTAGGACCGTTGATCCCACACCATTTTGGGGTATCGGGGATCGCAACTTGGAGGGTCGAGATGCATCATCTCCAGATTCACGAAACACGAATTCACAAAAAGAGATTTTTGCATAGGCGCTTGGTTATGACCATAGTCATATTGGGGAAGGAGATAGTGCAGAAAAGTTCTACATCACAACTTCGGAGATTGCGAAATGAAGTGTCGAGACATTCAACACAGAATTGCGGTATGCCGAAATGAATGCAAGATCCCATGTATTCAATCCAATGGTGTAGGTGAATTTGAACAAGATCGGAGGGCTACTATTGCATGACATAGTGAAACTGCTAGAAACCATTGATGGTTTCTACCAGAGGATACGAAGAGACTTCGGTGTGATTTCCAGAGGAGTTGAAGAGTCACATGGAATCTGCCAGTGGAATGAAGACGATTCATGGAGGAAATTGATAGCTGGATGAGGGTTTGAGCTCGTAACTAAAATAGAAAGGATGATCTCGACTGTAACAGAGAAGATGAAGAGTCTCAACTTCCAGATAGAAAAAGGAATCTCGGCTTAACACCTAGTGATGATAGACATAGGGGTTGAACTACCAGAGAAGTTGAAGAGTCGCGATGATGATCACATAGAGCATTCAAGAGGTGGAGGGGATTGGTGCGGTATGAGCATGCATAGGAATGGTGAATATTTCATGCACAAGATGCACAGAAGCTATATATACATGGTGCAAAGAAAAGAAGGGTTGTTGTTGCTGTTGGAGTTTGCTGTGGTTGTTGTTGGTGAAGGTGATTCATGTGTGAAGAAGGAGGAGAGTACATCAACTGAATTTCACAAAAGAGGAACTGTGCAGTGAATGGACATGGCGCACCGAGCATAAAAATAAGAAGAATAGACAACGCAAGTAATGTGTGTAGAAAGGCGATGAGGCAGACAGAGCAAGGAAATGCAACAGAACAATGATGAGTCTGGTAAGCCATTGTTGAAAATCATATCATTGTAATAAGTTTCA
>ML858179.1:0-14953 GCA_009831015.1 Picea engelmannii
GAGTGTATGGTAAAAGTGAAAACAAGTGTCATGTTCAAGTGCAACTACAAGATATGCCTGAAAAGTTTTCAAGAAACTTGACTCATTTCCTTCAATTTGTTTCCCCCTTCCAGATAGATGAGTACCTATTTTTGTTTAACGAGCTTGAGGAGGATAACACATGCTCTATATAACTCACCTTTGGTAATTTCCTCTTCCTTTATTTAATGAACTGGAAGAAGTAAGGGTTCGTCCCCAGATCGTCCCTTCAGTGTGTAATTTTGTGAGTCCTTATAAGGAAAACTAGGTTGTTTTTCATGTTTAGGGAGTTTGAAAATAACTTAAAGAAGACTTTGGGGTTGTCCTTTTTCATTATTTTAGTCTATAAGGTCTGTAAAAGTATAAAACGATACAATGGAGAAATCTTCTAGTCGATATTTATTAGTGTTCATTTTTCATAGTTAGTTTGTTGGGACCGAAAAAGTGATAACCTACTGCTCAACAAACATCTCTTCATATTTTAATGAGTGCAAAGTACGGTGAAGTTTTCTCAATAGCATGACAAGTTCATCAAAAAATATATGCGTCATAAATTCATGTAGAATCAAGTCGTTCTGGACAAAAATGTTAGCAGTTTCTTTAAAAATGACAAAAAATCAAAAATAATCTTTATAAAATGCAACAAAAGGTGTGAAAATGACTAAATTTGTACATATTAAAAATCAATTAGGGAAAAATGTCACTCTCACCTTTTATTTTACCATTCTCCTTTTTCTTTTGAGTTTTTTCCCCCTTTTGGTGTGATTTTTGGGCATTGATTGCGAGAGTTGTGGCAAGTCATTTGTGATTTTGTCTATATCAAGTTGGTTCTCTGATCTTTCTCATTCATTTACATGTTTTTTTATTCTAATTCCAGCCTTTAATTTATGAGCTTGGGCTCCTTGGAAAGCCCTAGAGCGTCAAACAGGATCAACGCTCCCTCAAATATTCGAGGGGAGTGCCTATCAAGATTTCAACACCCTTTTATGTGTGTTTGGGGAGTGCTACAACTCTGTTCTTTCATTCTAGGAAGCGCTAGGCGCAAAAATTGATTTTTTATTTTATTTTTTTTAGGCTAAAAAGGGGCAATTTGTTTCTTTGAAAACTTAGCTAATGCTGATTAATTCATGAATTTGCAGGTTTTCATATAGCCAATCATGATTGAATGGAAATAACATGAACATGATGTTGATGAAACATCCACCTTGCAATATCCTCAAGTGAGGGAAGCCTCACGAAACTGTGCCTTGTTAAAGTACTTCAAGCTCCAAAATATGAGGAAATAAGTTGTTTTACTCCAATACATGATTTGGTTATGGGATAATGATGAGAACGCATTCTGGATAGGACCACACATGCTTTATATTGACATGGATGATGTGTATTTCCTGACAGGAGAGGAGCACCTATTCTTTTGTCAGGACATTGGTCCACTCCATGGCCAACGGAGGCATATGTTTCCCAATACTGCATACCAGGGTCACACTTGGTAGCAGGGAGGATTGTCATTAAAGAAGTGATGGATTTATCTCTTTGATCCATTCTCTTTTCTATCACAAAACTCATGGAAAGTACTAGTTCCTGCCTTACTTCCAAGTCCCATATATCTTATGCTATCTAGTACTTGGAGCCCAATCTTTTTAACTGGAGTACGGGGTTTTTAAGAAACATTAAGGAGAATATCTCCAAATGTCAAACAAGTAGACAGAAATACTTTGGTTACAGATCCTTCCTAGTTTCATTTTTCTTGGAGAGAGTTCCACAAATGCAACCACAGGTTGCATTGATATTATGCCCCGCGACTAAGCCTTGTATGGAGACGTGTATGAGTCTTTCCCCTATGTTACGAAATAAACTCTGAACCTTTCGTTTTATTGCTGACTTCTTTGCATGGTGGAGGAGGAAGATTGTGGTGATAGAGGATTTCCCATATGTTGGGGTGTACTTTAGGGGTAGTGAAAATTTAGTGCTTCCTGAGGGTACACAATGGGATGCATCAGGTATGAAAGATCATAACCTTGTAACAATATTTTTGTTTTTTATATGTTTTTGGTTGTACGAAGAGGGATCTAATTCATTTTTTTTCATCATGCAAATAGAGGCATGTCAATTATGGCAGAAATGTCGACACTAGGATGTCATGGAGATGCTCAGGCGGCAGCAAATATTGACGTCGGAGTAGGAGGACTCCGAGAGGTGGAGAGGAACCTCCATGGTATGACCATGAGCGTTCCTTCCATGAGGATACGATATGTACCCCTGCACCTTTAGAGACATATAGTTGGCATACCTAAAGGTCTTAATCATTTGCTACAACGAGTGGTGAGAGAAGTCATGTGCTATTCTGAGCACAATGTGGTGTAGGGAGACGAGTAAAGCCTCTAGACACTTTTAGTCTTTTATGATGATTTTATGGGCGTAAAGGCCCATGTTTTTCCCTCCTATGTACTTTTTTGGATGATGTATTTTGACAAAAATTTTACTATCAAGATTATATATAAATGAGTTTTGCGGTGGCTACCTATATTATATTTCTTTTTATGTGATGTTTTTATGTATATACTACATGTTCCAAATGTTTATATATGCACAATATACCAATCTAACATATAATTTGCTAATGAATCTATAATTGTATGGAGTTCTCTTGATATATGTATTTATTCTAGAAATTCAAAAGATATTTCAAGACGACGAACCCTTATATGGAGACATACCAAAACTAGATTACGAATGGCGTACTTGTTGGAAACTAGTGAAAATGAATTCCTCCAGGATTAGGATTTCAGATCCTATAATCCAACGGTGGTTGTAACCAAAAGGGACAAGTTATAATATGCATGAGATTGCATTTAATAATCAGTTTTCCTGTGTAAATGTATATAAATTTATGTAAACCCATAGAGGCAGAAATGAGAGGAGTGTGAGTGAGCTGATGTAATATCCATGATATGAATAATAAGACAACCAATGTCTTCTATTGGTGGACGTAGCCCAATGTTTGAGTGAACCACATAAATCTTTGTTTCTTTTAATTTTGTGTGACTATGCTCATCTTATGATATTTGTGTTTCCGCATTTGCAAATATAACAAGTGGTATCAGATCTGGTTGGAGGAGAGGGTGTTGAGGGCGTCAAATTTTGGAGGAGTAGAAACATCTGTGTGAGGTGTGTCAATTTCCACATCGTCACAGGTCCCTCCTCTCGAAGGGTGAGACGTGTTATTAGCTAGCCTTCACTCACTTTCGATTTCCTCAAATCGTCACAGTCCAGCTATGTGTTACAGTGCGTAGACCCTTCAAGATAGTCACACTCTAGTTGCATCGGGAGATGCGACGAATCCTTTTAAAACAAAGATCACAATCTCTTCGTAAAAAATTCGCATGGTTTTAAAAGAATTTAAGGTATGAAAGGTTGACCCTTTTTTTTATTAAACGCTGAAGGATTTGTCGTGAGGTGAATGTTTAAAACAATTTAAAAAGGTGGAGGAGTGTATGCATTAAAAAGGTGGTATGAATTAAGCGTGAAGGTGAATGCTTATAAAAGGTGACTTTTATTTTTATTTTAAATAAAAGGTGAGGTTTGTACATTGACATTTTAATATTACATTCAATATTAAAGTCACATTAAACCTTTTATTAAACTTTTTTCTTTTTAAACCTTTTTTTAGGTTTATACCTTTATTCCTCCACATTATTTTTAAAGGGCCTTGGTTATTATAAGCAGCGGTGTTATGGAATTTTTTCTTATGCTAATGGTGAAAACTCAGAGTGCCAAATTTGAAATCGATAAGTTCAATGGCAAGAACAACTTTGAGATCTAGAAGATGAAGATGCATGATCTTCTCGTGCAACAAGGTGTGGTGAATGCACTTTTGGGAAAAACAAAGAAACCCGTGACCATTTTAGATGATGAGTGGGATGATATTGATGTGAGAGCACTGAGTGCCATATACCTGTGTTTGGATGATGATGTTTTGTTCAACATTGTTGTGGATAAGACAACAGTCAGTTTATGTATGAAGCTGAAAACCCTATACATGATGAAATCCTTGACGAATAGGATATTCCTGAAAAGACAATTGTACAGTTTGCACATGCAGGAAAGTACAAAAATAGTTGATCATTTAAATGATTTTAATACTCTCTTAGTTCAGTTGACCAGCATGGGAGTAAAATTCGATTTTGAAGATAGGGCAATTACATTATTGTGTTATTTTCCCGCATCATGGGATCACTTTGTTACCTCTATTAGTTTCATCACAACAGAAAGTATAGAGTTTGATGTTATTTTTGGAGCACTGTTGTCTGAGGAAACAAGAAAGAAAACCATTTCAGAAACCTCTACATCTGAGGCGATGATGGTCAGAGGCATACCTAAAGAAAGAGGACAGGGTCAGAGGGATTTCTCTCGGTCAAATTCGAAGGGAGAGAAGAGAAAACTTAAGTCTTGGTTTTGTGGAAAATATGGACACTTGAAGAAGGAAATTTGGAAGTGACAACAAGCCTCCAAAGAAGACCCTCCAAAAGAGACGAAGGAAGAAAACGCAACTAAAACCGGTTCAACAATAGGTTCAGGTATGACTGATGAAGTTTTATCAATTAGTATTGGTTCACGTCATGATGAAAAGTGGTTATTAGATTCTGTTGCTTCAAATCACATGTGTATTCATAGACACTAGTTTATTACTTACTAGTCTATATATGATGGAATAGTTTACATGGGAAATGATATTTCATGTAAAGTTGTGGGAATTGGTAGCATTCGAATTAAGATGTTTGATGGAACTGTTAAAATACTAACCAATGTAAGACATGTACCTGAGCTTAGGAAGAACCTAATTTATTTGGGAGTCTTAGACATTGGAGGATATAAAAGTATTTTTCAAGGTGGAGTTATGAAAGTCTACAAAGGAATCATGTTGGTTATGAAAGAGAAGAAGATTGGTAACCTGTTTCTGTTAGAAGGAAGAACTCAGTTAAATCATGTGACATCGGTATACGAGAAAGACAGTAATTATTCTCGATTGTGGCATCAACATTTTGGTCATACGAGCGAACAAGGATTAAAGGTATTAACTTATTACAAGTTACTTCCTAGTCTAAAGTCTTTAAAGTTAGATTTCTGCAAGCACTGTATTTATGGAAAACAGAATAAGTCAAAATTTAAAACCGAAAGACACACTAGTAAAGGAATCCTTGATTATATTCATTATGATGTTTGGGGGCCATCCCCTACTGTTTCGTATGGAGGATCATCATATTTTTTTTACTTTTATAGATGATTTCTTTAGGAAGGTGTGTATGTATATGTTGAAAAAAAAGGTTGATGTATTTACTATTTTCAAGCAGTTTAGAGCTTTGGTAGAAAATATCACTAGTAGATCCATTAAATGTTTAAGAACTGATAATGGTGGTGAATTAATGTCAATGGAATTTCAGAACTATTGCAAGGAGTTTGGGATTGATAGGCATAAAACCACTGCTTATACTCCTTAGCAAAATGGATTTGTTGAATGCATGAACATGACTCTTCTAGAGAGAGAAAGGAGTATGCTTAGTAACGCCAACTTGCAGCAGGAAATATGGGCGGAAGAAGTAACTACAACTTGTTATCTGGTGAATAGATCACCATTAACAACAACAGAATGCAAGATTCATGAAGAGGTATGGAAAGGTCACCCTTGTAATTATTCTAATCTTAAATTTTTTGGTTGTGAAGCCTATGCTCTAATTCTGAAACATCAGTGTTCTAAATTAGATCCAAAATAAAAAAGGATTATCTTTGTTGGATATGGTGATGGTATTAAGGGGTAAAAGTTGTGGGATCCTACTGCCCACAAGATCACCATTAACAGAGATGTAATATTTGATGAATCATCTCTCATCAAATCAAATATAGATGTTCAAATGAAACAGGAAGAAGTACCTAAGTATTAATAGATTCAGTTTGAAACCAATTCAAATATAGATGAAAGTGAACATAAACAAGTTTCTAAAGATGTTCATGAAGAGTTTCTTGCAGAGGAAGACATTGTTGATGATAAAAATCAACAAAATGTGGATGAGCCACAAACTTCTCTAAGGAGATCTATGCAGGTCAGAAATCCTCCAAGAAGGTATGATGATTTTGTTTCGTCAGTTTCTTTAAGTACTAATGATGATGAACCTTCATGCTATCAGGAAGTTGTGAAGGGTTCTAACAATGATAAATGGAAATAAGCAATGAAGGATGAAATCAAGGCATTAGAGAGGAATTCCACATGGGACCTGGTAGAACTTCCAAGGGACAAGAAAACTGTAGGTTTCAAGTGGGTCTACAAGTTGAAGAAGGGTGTTTATCATAAGGTGGAAAGGTACAAAGAAAGGCTAGTTGTGAAAGGGTATTCTCAGAAAGAAGGTATTGACTTTAATGATATTTTTTCACCAGTTTTTAAGATTGTTTCAATTCGAAGTGTGTTAGCATTGGTTGTTTTACTTGATTTGGAGTTAGAGCAACTATATGTTAAAAATGATTTCTTACATGGAGATTTGGATGAGGATATCTACATGGAACAACCTGAAGGGTCCATTTAGAATAACAACAAGAAATTTGTTTGCAGGATCAAGAAATCATTGTATAGTCTGAGGCAGTCACCTAGACAATGGTACAAGAAATTTGACTCTTTCATGGTGAGCCAGAATTATACAAGTAGTGAGTATGATCATTTTGTCTACTTTGAGAAATTGAATAATGGCATATTCATTATCTTAGTATTGTATGATGAAGATATTCTTTTAGCAAGAAAAAACATAACTGAGATCAATACGTTAAAGGCTCAAATGGCTAGGATGTTCAATATGAAAGATCTAGGAGCAGCAAGGCAGATTTTGGGCATGGAGATATTCAGAGATAGGAGGAATGGTAAGCTTTGGTTGTCACAGCAGAAGTATGTTGAGAAGATACTTTTAAGGTTTGGTATGAACGATGTGAAACCAGTTTCATTCCCTTTGGCTTCCCATTTTAATATTTCTTCAAGTTTATGTCCTAGTACAAAAGAAGAAAAGGAATATATGTCTCAAATACCATATGCTAATGCTATAGGAAGTTTAATGTATGTGATGGTTAGTACAAGGCCATATATTTCACATGAACTTGGGGTTGTCAGCAGGTATATGGAAAATCCAAGTAAAGAGCACTGGGAAAAAGTGAAATGGGTGCTTTGGTATTTGAGAGGCACAAGTGATTACTGTATCACTTATAACAATTGTTGTGAATTAGTTCGGGGATATGTTGATTCTGATTTTACTGGTGATTTGGACAAGAGAAGGTCAACTTCAGGGTATGTCTTTACTCTTGAAAGTGGAGCTATTAGTTGGATTTCAAAGCTACAGAACATTGTTTCTTTATCCACTATAGAAGCATAAGATGTAGCTACTTCACATGCTTGCAAAGAGGAAGTTTGGTTGAAAGGTTTGTTTGGTGAGTTTGGAAGGATGCAGGACAAGGCAAACTTACTTTGTGATAGTCAAAGTGTTATTCACTTGGCTAAGAATCCAACCTACCATAGTAAAATAAAACATATACCTATCAAGTACCATTTTGTAAGACAGATCATCGATGAAGGTGGAGTCTCTCTTGAGAAAGTGCATACAAAAGAGAACTGCGTAGACATGTTCACAAAAACAGTATTTTTAGAGAAGCTACGATGGTGCTTGGCTTCTCTTGGATTGCAGAAAAGGTGATGAACAAAAGGAAGGAGAAAGGTATTAGGTTAATTGTTGTTAAGGTGGATATTGTTGGAAACTAGTGACAACGAATTCCTCTAGGATTAGGATTTTAGATCCTATAATCCAGCATTGGTTGTAACCAAAAATACCAAGTTAGAATATGGATAATATTGCATTTAATAATCAGTTTTCCTGTGTAAATGTATATAAATTTATTTAAGCCTGTAGAGGCAGACATGAGAGGAGTGTGAGTGAGTTGTTCTAATCTCCATGATCTGAATAATAAGACAACCAATGCCTTCGCTTGGTGGACGTAGCCCAATTTTTGGGTGAACCACGTAAATCTCCATGTCTTTTAATTTTGTGTGACTATTCTCATCTTATGATATTTTTGTTTCCACATTTGCAAATATAACAATACTCACGGTTCAGTTAACAAACCACCAGTTGAGAATCAAGGTTGATAATAAATTGATATATACCTAGAGAAGAAGATTTGGTTAAAAGTTCGATGATAGCATGACATTTTGCAATGTTATTGGTCATAGATCTGAGGCAAATTCCTCCTGAACTCACTAAATCGCCAGAGTGGTAAATGATCTAAGTTGCAGAAGTTATATTATGGGTATGTCGACTAGTGTCATCTGCAAACCCGAAATAGATGGGAAAGGATGATTTCATCTTCACATTCAATTACAAATCCAAGTATAAGAAGTTGGGGAAAAGCTCATGCACATAAAAGTAAATACACGCCATATCAAAATTAGAATATAGTACAATAATGTACAAAGCACACATGCAATATATTATATGCACAGTACTTCTTTAGGTAAATCCCATTTCAGGGCTCACCGAGAGATAATCTATCATAATCCACAAACTCGTAGGCACCTCTCTGTAACATGTGTTTTATGATGTATGGCTCATGCCACATGGGTTCTAACTTTCCTGCCCCAAGTTTGTCATGATCTTTATCATAGACCAGGACCAGATCTCCTTCTACCAAAGTGCAAGGTTGGAAAAACTTATCATATTGAGTTTTGATGCATTTTTTATATGTCTTGTTGATGAGAGAAACATCGCGATGGGTTTCATCCATCTTGGTTAGATATAAAAATAATTCCTCTTCAACAAAAGTATGGGGTAGGAGTTCTACAGTGAGTTTCAAAGAGGGAATATCACATTTTATCGGTAATACTTCTTCTATTGCGTATACCAACTGGAAGGGTGTAAATCCAGTGGTGGTTTTAACTAAAGTTTGATAAGCCCAAAGTGAAAAGAAGAGTTGTAAATTCCAAGAGGTTTTGTTCACCCCCACCATGCATTGAAGAATGGTTTTTAGGAATTTTCTGATGGATTCAACTTTACATTTTCCTGAGGATAGTAAGGGGATGAATTTTCATGGAGAAAACCTAACTTGATGTGCAATTCACCCATCATTTGGTTCTAGAAATGGGATCCATGATCAGTTACAATAGCCTGTGGGACACCGAATCAAGCGATGATGTGATTGATCATAAAAATTATTTTAGTTTGGCCATCATTAAGGAATGTAGGCATAGACTCAACCCATTTAGTAAAATAATCGACGACAACGATAATATAACCATGCCCCCCAGATGAGGTAGGATTATATTGCATGAAATTGATACCCCATTTTTCAAAGGGGCCGATGGTGACAATGGGATGAAGGGGATTTCGGTGGGTACGTGATTTCTTCTGAAAGATCTAACAAGGTGGGAATTTTTTAACAGCCTTAATGCAATCTTTCAATATGGAAGGCCAAAAATAATTGGCACGTAAAAGAATTTGGGTTGTAACCATCTCAGAAAGATGACTTCCACAAGATCCAAGGTGACAGTTATTTAAAATGTGTTCAGCCACTTCATTGGTTAAGAAACTTCATAAAATAGTATCAATGCCACAACGGTACAAGGTGTCACCAATGATATGGTAGTGCTTTGAATGGTGCCTAATGTGACATCGTTCATCATGTGAAATGTCAGGATGAAAGAATTGGGTCTGGAGATAGAGAAGAATATCTCCATACCATGGATCAGACATACTAATGAGAAACATGGATTTGTTGGGAAGGGAATTTTTGGTCTCAATATTCTCATCAGTATGGGGAAGATCAAAAATTAATTTTTCAAAAACCAATGATTTATTATCTTAGGATTTGACAAACTTGAGATCAAATTCTTGGAGAATAACGATCAATTTCGAATATTTGTCCTCGAGTACTTGACGATTCAAGATGTGGTACATGGGGTTCGAGTCTAAAATGACCATGGTAATGTGTGTAACACACTGAATTTTGAGCCCATATTAAATCATTTATTTTGTTAATTAATGAGAGGCCAGAGTGCCCAAACAATTAAAAGAGGTCAATGTTCCTAAGAAATGTAATGTTCTGATCATTAATAATAATAAATACATCGTTGTCTGCTAGATGGAAAAGGACAAGATTTATAGGGGGTGTTGGCATAGGAGCATACCCAGGGTTCATCTCCAAGATCACACCAACAATCATCTCCAAGAGCACACCAACAAGCCCTAACTATTGGCCCTTTCAACAACACCTGCGAAGCAGATGCAGTCTCACTCGAAGTAGAAATAAGGGGTTGTTGGACACAGGTGTCTACAACCAGAGGAAATGGAAAATGGATTCAAAGCAACTACACACAATAACCTAGTATTATTGATCTTCCTTAGGCCTACTATGCAAATTATATCTTATATCTAGCACAATATCACAATAGCAACATATCGAATGACAAAGAACCCAACATCAATCACACATAACACAAGATATGTGTTGTTCACCCTCTCTCTAGGGATACTTCCACATAACTATTCTTTATAATATATACAGTTCTTATATGTGCTCTTAGCTTCCAGATCTCTCTCTCTTTCTCTCTGTCTTCCCTCCATACGCACCTAGTTGTAGGGTTGATCTTCGCACCCAGCTGAAGATCTTACAATACAGAAGGCCCTCTCACTCAACACTTCTCTCTCACACAGTAATACTCACTCAATCACACACTAACAATGAACTCTCAACCAACTTAGAACCCACCCTTCCCAGGTCATTTAGACCTTTACTTATACATTACAATAGCTCATCGACAACCTTAGGCTGAAACCTAGGTGTCCAAAACCCTAAATACCAAAACCCTAGGTGTCTAAAACCCTAGGTCAAATTGACCCACATTTTAAGGGCTTTGCCAGCCTGTCTTTCCCTCATTCTCGTGCGGTGCTCCAAAGCATCCAACAATGGATTTTTATGCTTGTTGAGTTGTCCATGATCCATCTTCCTTACTAATCTGTCATCCTCAATGTCCTCTTCCAATGGTTTTCTTTCTCTTACTTCACACCGTCTTTTCTACTCTTCTGCTCACTTCGACCTAGTATCAGTCATTGTGTCTTCCACGTAGTTCATAACTTTGTCTTTTCTTCTTTACTCTTCACTTACTTCCATACCCAAGGGATAATCGACCCCCAACACTCACTTGTGACTCATACCGAGGCACTTGATATCCGATCCTTCTGATTTTCTTCGACTTCAGGCTATGTAAAGCAACCTATGCTCTTTCCTCCCGAATGTGTGCAGACTTTCTTTTCCATGTCTGGTACATAGTTTCAATTGCACCTGTTACCTGGAGCCTTTTCCTTATGCTTTTAGTGAGAGATACGAGGAAGTTGTTTGTCATAGTACAGTTTCAACCAGCTCTCGTTCACCAAACCTTCCTTCCATTCCCCACTCAAGGTCTTCAGCTCTACGTAGTTCCTCCTTCTATAACATAGGAAACCTCATATGGACCAAGACAATGTGTTCTAAACTTTCCTGGATGCTTCATGAAATTACTTTCATATACTAGAACCAAATCTCCTTACTTAAATTCCTTCTTCTTGATGTGCTTGTCATGGTAGGCCTTTTCTCTTTCCTTTTGTACTTGCTGATGGAATCCTGTGATAAATATGTCTTCTTCTAGTTCGAACAACTGTGCGAGCCTCTCTTGAACAACGTCAATGTCATCCATATATGTAAAGGCTGTGATTCTTAATATTGGAACCAAATATTCCATTGGGACAACTTCTTTGAGACCATAAACCAACTTAAAGAGAGTCTGCATGGTTAGCTTCTTGCAAGTGGTTCTATAGGCCCATAGTACTATTGGTACTCTTAAATCCCAGTCATCCTTGTTCACACTACAAATATTATACATCGTTGTCTCCAAGATTTTATTGAATGCTTCAACTATCCCATTTTCTTGTGGATGATAGGGTGCGCTCTTCTGATGATG
The DNA here is from genome assembly GCA_009831015.1 of Picea engelmannii. Classification (NCBI taxonomy): domain Eukaryota; kingdom Viridiplantae; phylum Streptophyta; class Pinopsida; order Pinales; family Pinaceae; genus Picea; species Picea engelmannii. Next base: position 12,035 of record ML858179.1, read on the forward strand.
GAATGAAAATTCCTCAGTCAAGGCTTCAATGGTATTATTGATGAAATGTGTTCCTTTATCACTCATAAGGATCTTCAGGCATCCAAACCTGGTTATGATTTCATCAAATATGAATCACGTAATTGTAGTTTCACTACATTCCTTAAATTCTCTTGCTTCGGCCCATCTAGTCAAGTTTTCTATCGCAGTGATTATGTATCTAGCTCCTGTGTGCTTCCCTGGTAGGTTTATAGGTCCCACGATTTCAATGACCCATTTCTCAAATGCTTGTAGGGTCATTTGTGGTACTAAACGAATTTCATCTCTTATGGATGGTTTTCCAACTCTTTGGCATACATCATAGCCTCTGTAATAGTCCTTATCATCTCTGTGTAAGGTAGGCCACCAAAGGCTAGCTCTGAGAACCTTATGCATTGTTGCTTTCCCTGTGTAGTTTCCTCTTGTGATGCCTTCATGATCTTATGCGAGGATCAATGGTCTCTCTGTCTCCATAAAACACCTCCTCAATGTCTCATTAGGCCCCATCTTGTATAGTTGTCCATCTATAAGTGAAAAGACGACATCGCGCACTACCACTTGTTTCTTCTGGGCGATTGTGTATTCACTTAGTGCCATTCCTGTTGAAAGGAATTGGACTATCTCTGTGAAGTGATCATCAATCTTTCTAATGGCCAGCAATTGTGCATTCGACAATGTATCATCCAAACTAGTAGGCTCTTCTCCATGTTCCAACCTTGACAAGTGGTCAGGACCTTTTTTCATTCTTCCTAGCTTAACCACAATCTCAAAATCATATTCCTGAAATAGAAAAATCCATCTGCACATTCTCCCCCCCAACACTGGCTTGTTGACTAGGTATTTCAGCGTGGAGTGATCAGTAAACATTTTAAAGTGTCCTCCCAACAAGTAGTGGCAAAACTTCTGTAGTGCATACACCATGGCTAACCCTTCTCTCTAAGTGGTGGTGTAATTATTTTCAGATGTTGATAGCTTCCTTCTAGAAAAGGATAACGGGCGGTCAATGTCTCCAGATCCTAGTTGTGCTAACACAATACCTAATGCAATAGAAGATGCATCGACATGTGCGCGAAATTCATTGCTCCAATTTGGGAAATCCAGAATAGGCGCAGTAACCATTTTATGTTTTAGTGTGTCGAAGCTCTATTGGCATTCTTCTGTCCAATAAACTGACAGTCTTTATTCAAAATATTCTCCATGGGTGTTGTGATCTATGCATAGACTTTAATGAACTTCATGTAATATCCAGTCTATCCCACCGCAGTGCACAGCTGTTTGACTAAAGTAGGAGGGGGTAGATCAACTATAATGGAAATCTTAGAATGGTCTACCAGTAGTCCTTGCTTACACACAATATGACCTAATAGTACTCCAAAGGGTGAAAACAAGATGCACTTCTTTAGGTTCAATGCAATCTGACACTGCCTGCACTTATCCAACATTATTCTTAAACATTCGATATGATTTTGTAATAATCTAGAAATAGTCCAATCATCAAAATATGCTTCCAGTAATTTATGTAAAAAATCCTTGAACACTTCGACCACCACCCTGGAAAAGATGGTTGGGGAATTCTTCAATCCAAAGAGCATCACTATATATTGGTAGGATCTCCATTCTATTGCAAATGTTGTCTTATGGCGATCTTCCTTGGCAATCCGGATCTGATGGTATCCTAAAAATTCATCTGTAAAATAATATACCTCTTGTCCTCCTACATTATCCAACAATTCATCAGTAAATGGTGTAAGGAATGGGTCATGCAAACAGGCATCATTCAGCTTCCTAAAATATACACAGATCATGATTTCTCATGTCTTCTTGTCTTGTACCACCATAGTTCTAATCCACTATGACTCTTCAATAGGTTCTATGATTCCTGCTTCCAACATTCTGTCAAGTTCAATATTCACTTTCTCCTTATATTTAGGGTCCAATCTGTAGGGTATTTGTTTAATTGGCCTTGCATATAGTTTCAAAGGGATCCTCATCTCTCCCATGGGCCCTTTAATGTCCTTCATATCTGTTGAAACTGAACTTAAATTTTTACCTTAAAGAACAAAATTTTTGATATCCTGGAGTCTTTGCACTATTTAAAAACTCTATAAAACAAAATTTTCATACTTAATGAATCTGAAATACACTTGGGGTTTATTTCGGGAAAAAGATGGTTGGAAATAAATCAATGGATGCCCGAATACTTTTCCGAATAATATAAAAAAAAAAAAAAAAAAAAGAACTTAAACGACAAAACTTAAGAATTTGAAAATATATCGGGATATCGGAGTTCGCTACCTGGTAGGAACAAATCTCATTGCATATTAAGTCACGAAACCCCGACCCCCGATTCCCCGATACGTTAATATGTAATTAACTCATCTTTAATTCAATTATCATTTTAAAACAAGTTTCAATTTTAAACTAATCACATCGGGAAATCGCGCTTCGCAGTTTCGAAAGAACAAATAAAGTTAACATCGTTTTCTCCGATTTCCCGATCTCCGATCATAATTGAGGCTTAAGGAAGGTTTAACAGTGATTTAATTATTGCTAAGTATGATTATGGATAATTAATGACATCGGGAAATCGACATTCGCAATTCCGCAAATATAAATTCTCGCAACATCAGAAGTCCCGATCTCCCGACCCCCGATTTCCCAAATCCCGAATTCCTGATTAACGAAACTCCGAAATGACAATCTTGATTAATTAAGATAATAAATTGATTAAGTAAATTAACAGATTGCAGTTTCGGCGATCGGGGTTTCACGATGACTCATTTTCTCAACGTTGAAAGTCCCGAAACCCCGACGAAGGCATCTCCAAACTTAAGTCAAGTTTGACAATGATAAATTATTCTCAGAAATGACATTTTAAAATTTCAAATTTGGAAATAAATG